>JABVXU010000032.1:0-308861 GCA_013365365.1 Cruorifilaria tuberocauda
TATGTTAAATATCCTCTGGAGAAAAGGAGCAAATTTCCTTGGTAGTGATTTTGCAATAATGGGTGGTGCTATGAGCTGGGTTTCAGAAAGAAGTCTAGTTTCAGCAATCTCAAACGCTGGTGGTTTTGGTGTGATTGCATGTGGCGCGATGTCTCCTGATCTATTAAAAAAAGAAATCATAGAAACACAAAAATTAACTAATAGACCATTTGGCGTGAACTTAATTACTATGCATCCGAGTTTAAGTGAATTAATAGACATGTGTATTAAAACAAGAGTAAGTCACATAGTCCTTGCTGGGGGACTACCAATGAAAGCTAGTATAGAAAAAATCAAGAATGTTGGAATAAAAGTAATATGCTTTGCTTCATCATTAAGCCTTGCAAAGAGGTTAGTAAAAATGGGAGTGGATGCGCTGATAATAGAAGGAATGGAAGCAGGAGGACATATAGGTCCTGTAAGCACTTCAGTACTTGCACAAGAGATATTGCCTCATTTTAAAAATAAGCAAACACCAGTATTTGTTGCAGGTGGGATAGGAAGAGGTGAAATGATAGTTAACTACCTAGAAGCAGGAGCAAGTGGATGCCAAATAGGCACGCTATTTGTCTGTACAAATGAATCGATTGCCCATAAAAATTTTAAGGAAGTTTTCATAAAGTCAGCTGCACGTAACGCAGTATCTTCTGTCCAGATAAGTGATGACTTTCCCATACTTCCAGTAAGAGCCATAGCTAACAAAGCAAGTGATGATTTTATAAAGCATCAAAGAGAAATCATTGATAAATACCAAAAGGGACAGATTTCAAAAGAAGACGGGCAGCTTGAGATAGAAAGATTCTGGAATGGAGCTCTAAAGAGAGCAGTAATTGAAGGAGATGTTGAAACTGGATCACTAATGGCAGGTCAAAGTGTTGGCATGGTTGATAGAGAAAAGTCTGTAAAGGAAGTAGTAAACATGTTAATTCAGCAAGCAGACAGCTATATCGAAAGCAAATCGTTAAAAGTAAATAATTAATATATTTAACTTTTTCTAACTTAGAGATAAAAGTAAAAATATTTGAAAAATTGTAACATTCTTCCATCTATAGAAACAAGAGTACCTAGCTGTTTTCAATCAGTGCAAATTAAACAATAAAAACATTATTTCATCATTTTATGCTTAATTTTTTATAAAAAATATGCTCATACAGAGCAGTATAGAACGCTAATCCAGGCTTATAAGTAAATAATGATTATTTGCTATATGTTCCTTTTATCTTATTTACTTATCAACCTTCTTAGATGCTGAAACATTTATATGTAATCCTTATATGAGAATGTGTCAACTAATGCGTGATGTGAAATTCACATTCCTCTTTTGAGCCTTATTATCAAGTAATCAGATAACATAGTCATAAAGGAAATAGCAATATGCACTGAACCTAATTTTTAATAACTTTGCTGAAACATCACATGTTTCACCTATTTATAACCAGTTTTACTGAATTTTAGTGTAAGTTATCAAAACAACAAGTTTATCATATAAAAATATTTATGTTCTTAGGAAATAAATTCTTGGTTAGAGCAGGTATTTTTCAATTTTTATGTAAAACTAACACTTAAGAAGATCTACAATACTATATTATATATAAAGTGTGCTGTATCTTTTTTGTAATTTCAGAGAGTAAAGAATCATTACAAGGGATCAAGGACAGTTAAAAACAGAACTAACCAGTTCTCTGGAATAATATGAGAAAACAAAAAGAAGAGATTGAAATTATTCAAATAAGTTACGAACAGAAAATCTCTATGGAAATGCAAAAGATTACTTAAGAAGGTAATTGATCATAAGAGATTATTAACTATATACAGAGAAAAGCTTGGAAAAATAAAGAACACATGATAATTATTAGTACATTTTTTCGAATGCTAAGAATAGAAATATAGAAACAGAAAACACTTGATAAAAACCAAAGAAAATAGTGTGCAAGTAATTTTAGAAATTGCCAATAAAGAAAGCAATCAAGTTTATTATATCAATACTTAGAATTGATAAAGCAGTACTCAAGAAATCCTTAAATTAAGTAACAACAGTAGTCCAGATAGGATAAGTAGGTTACTTAAATTCTACGAAGTAAATCTAGTGTTACCATAAGGTGGTACTTGTTAAAAGCAGCATAAGTCCAATGCTAATCCCCTCAAGAAAACAACAATCTACATAAGAGAAGAAATTAAGACACAAGTACTCCACACTGGAACAACAGCAACTAGTAGCTATAGCAATTGATTACAACATAGAAAAATAAAAAAGTACCTACTTAGCAAAAATCTCATGTAAAAGAAAAACAACATGAAAAGCATATTACAAAAAAGCAACTGAATAATAACACCGTTCTGACTCAGCAGTAGGTTATACTCTTCTGCTAAAATAGATTATTTTATTACGAGAACAATAACATTAGGACTAGCAAGAACAAGATTATTTACAATATCTGCTATATTTGTAATAGCAGAAGTAAAATTGTATCAAAATTATCTATCAAGTAAGTTAACATCCAGTAACTTAGATTCTCATATTTAATGGAATATATTAAATAAATATTACTATACAGTAAGCAAGTAAATACAGCTCTTGCTCGTTGATGTAGAAGTTGTTATAGTTAGAAATTATTCAAGAGACATTTAGTTAGTGCACATTCAATTGAGTAGGGTTTTGCTTTTGATAGCTTTATTGAGCTTCAGCTTCGTATCATGCCCTGGCAAAGCTAGTCTATTAGTTAATGAATTAAAGGATATACAGGAAACAGTCAAAAACTTTATTTTCTCATTCTCAGTCAAGAATGCTGTAGAGAATATAAGTCCTTCAACAGTTATAGGATTATGTATCACTGCAGTGATATTTGCAATAGTGTTTAGAGGTTTAATCTTTTTTATGATAATATTTGGTGTGTTGGCCATGATGCTTAGTGGGACAGAAAAAGCATCTGATTACTTGAAAGAGAAATTCAACTTTTCAAAAGGCATAAACTTACAACCAGGTAACAATAAAAATGGAAAGGATTAATTACTATCTGTACGTACCATTCTAGTTATCTTTACAGCTGTATGAAACCTAAAGTACTCAAAATTAACCATAAGCTTGAGAAAAAAGGTAAGCTGAATTTAGCGCTACTAAAAAGTATTGATTTAGGTTTTATTCCCTATTCTTGTCATTATGACGAAGAGACAATACTAACGAAACAAGGGGAATTATTAAAAATCATTAAATTAGGAGATTATTTCTCTTCTGATAACCGCAATGACCTTAGAACTGAAATTAGAAAAAGCATATCAAAAAATATTAATAGTCTATATTTTACTGTTTGGATTCATACTGTTAGAAGACATAATAAATTCCACTTGAAATGGAATAAAACTGGAGACTTTTCTGATAATCTACATTCAACTTGGTTTAATAAGCTCACTGACAATGAATTGCAATATATAAACGAGCTATATGTTGTACTAGTGTTCAGTGACTTTGGTAAGCATATTAATAATTTATTTTCTCTCAAGAAAATAAAGAATGAACATAAGTCATTTTTGAGGGAAAGTTATTTTAAATTAAAAAAGGTGACTAACCTAATTCACAGTGACTTAGAATCTTTCGGAGCCAAAAAGCTTGGTCTTAGATTTAGCGAAGGCAAAGTATATTCTGAAATGATAGAATTCCTTCACTATATCATTACGTTGACACATAAAGACTACCCAATATGTGAGATAGATCTGTCACAATACATTAAAGATTTAAGGATCGCTTTTGGTTTTAACATGTTTCAAACAATATTTGAAAATCAACAAAAATTTGGCTCTATTTTTTGCATCAAGGAATATAGAGAAGTCCCTTTGGGGAATATAGACAGGTGTTTACAACTCGACTCTGAGTTTATCATCACAGAAATAATAATATTTACTAGTAATGAGAAAGCAATTAAAGAATTTAAAAATCAAATTGATATGCTTCAAATCAGCAAAGATAGTACCTTAACTCGCATTTCAGGAATAAAAGAAATAATAGAACTTAAACAAACCTCTGCTATCAATTTTTGCCAACAGAAAATTATCTTCACAATCTTTGCAGACAATAGAACTAAATTATCTGAAAATATTAGAAGCTTATCCTACGTAATGTCATCAATTGGTTTGATGATGTTCAAAACTGACTTGCACATGGAAAATCATTTCTGGGCACAACTTCCTAGTAATTTCACTTTTATTACACAACCGAAAAGCATATTAGTAAAATATG
Organism: Cruorifilaria tuberocauda; assembly: GCA_013365365.1. Classification (NCBI taxonomy): domain Eukaryota; kingdom Metazoa; phylum Nematoda; class Chromadorea; order Rhabditida; family Onchocercidae; genus Cruorifilaria; species Cruorifilaria tuberocauda. The sequence continues at coordinate 4,271 of JABVXU010000032.1, forward strand.
CTTGCAGCTTTGCTATGTTACATGACTTTACATCAGGTACATTAAAAGGTGGAAGGTGGAAAGAAGCAGTAACGATTTTTTTTTCGGAGAAAGGGAGCCCTTATTTTTTTAATTTCCATGGAAAGAAAAATAATGGCCATACCACGATACTTGGATCACCAAATTCTGGTAGAACTTCATTAATTAATTTCTTACTGTCAGAGTCGAGAAAATTTGATCCAAGGGTTGTCATATTAGATAACACTGGAAAATCAATAATCTTTACTAAAGCAGTGAACGGTAAATACTACATAATTGACAAAAGATATAAAGATAAAAGTCTAAAATTTAATCCATTAAATATTGAAAATAGTGCCTCCAATTACAATATGCTGGTTGAGTTAATCAAGAGAATGGTGGATGACTCAAGTTTGGTGGATACAGAAAAAAAGATAAAAAAAATTGTATATTCTATATTTTCTATACCAAAAGAGTCACGTTCTATTTCGCAAATTTCTGAGATGCTTTTACTTCTTGGTGGGAAAATAAGCAAATGGTGTGGCGATGGTGAGTTTGCTTACTTATTTCAAGATGGTAACGAATCTAACATCGATTGGGAAACAAAAATCATATCTCTTAATACTATAAACCTCACAAAACGAAAAGAATGTATGTCAGTTATACTTTACTATTTTTTATACTCCTTTGAAACAAAATGTGATGGCTCTCCCACAATACTTGTTTTGGATGAGGCATGGGAAATAAGCAACATTTTCTCCACAGAAGAAGAATTTGATAACTGGATGCAAAGAATGACAAAGTTAAATGTTGTAGTAATTTTCAGTACTGAAAATATAAATCTAGCATTCGCTAGCAAATTTACTCAACATTTGGATAAACATATCGATACAAGAATTCTGATGCCAAATGTTAATGCAAATAGACTATACATGAAAGTATTTTCTTTATCAAAAGAAGAATTGAACACAATTTTGCAAACCCCAACACAGGAAGGCTTATTCTTAATAAAACAACATAAAGGGTTAGTGACATTAAATCTAGATTTGAAGAACATGCAAGAAACGTATGTGCTCTCAGCTAATAAAGAAACTATAAGGTACATGTACGAAGCTATAAGTGAAAAAGGTGATGAAGTCAACAAATGGCTACCGGCGTTTTATGAAAAGTGCAAGACTTAACTTCTTATAGACACCATTTTTTATCCTTCATAAAGAAGAACACTCGGTTTGAAGTAATATATGTTGGTAATTAGTAAAAGAAATTTTAGGTAATAACAATGAAAGATTAGATATGGTTACCTATCCAGAAATTAGAGTATATGTTTTGATGAAAAAAGTTACTGTTACACTTACAAGGCTTAGTAGATTTCTACTACAGATGTAGTCAAGAAGTATTCTGTTTTATCCAAAAATGGACCACAAACTACTTTTAACGCATAGAGAAAAGGCAATATCTCTGTACTGATATATGGGCTTAGTGCAGGTAAAAATTTTTGCAAATCAGTTCACGTCATCACTAGAACAGAGCGTGAGGTAGTAGAGATAGCACATAAAGTAACGTACTAAGAAAACAGAATGGTATTGAAGATGCCAAGAAAATTACACGAAGCAAGTGATAAAAATAAGGAGATGGTTCTGTATTCTTGATACTAATAATAATCTGGCTACAAACAGAGCCATTTACTTTTAACAGAATCAAAAGCTAGCAAATAGCAACAAAAACAATCGGTAGTAATAATCAGTATTAACTATTATAAACTGTAGGAGGTACATTAGAAAGTAATCTTGAAAAATTCAAAGTTCTTAGGAAATATGGCCACGTTTTCGATACTAGAAAAAACATGAAGGGTGTGATGTAGAAGAAAGAAGTTGCAAATTAGATAATCTACCTATAAAAAATAAAGAAATAATATATAATATAAAAAGTAAATCCTCTACCCTTCCAGCTAGAAGCAAAAGCTAGGCGAGTATATTCTTTAGAAAAGAAATAAGATGGTACTATTAAAGCTAATGGAGCTGTAGTTAAGGTATACTAAATATGATGCTATTCCTTCAAAGTCAAAAGAATGAAATCAACTCTATTACTTTCTAATCAAAAAAAAAGTATTCAACTTTCTATAGAACTTTAAGATAAAGTTAGATAGAATAACATTTAAAAGAAAACTGCATGTTTTATTTTTTAGTAAAAATCAGAAAAAGAAGTGGGAGAATGTAGCTACTGTGTAAATTGAAATAGAAAGGTACTTTATCTGATAAATGACTAGAAAGTGGCTTATAAATGAGTAAGTGAAAAGTATGGATGAAAAGATTACAGACGGTAGCTGTAGTTATTCAATACAATATTTAAATAAAGAAGTGTGAGGAAGAGTACTAGGAAATTACGTTAAGGAGACTAAAGCTGATCATGATCACCTAGTTCAGATCAGAACTGAAGAGAAGAAGCAATAACAAAAATCACATCAAAATGTGGTGGGATTATTCTCATAGTAAAAATGTAGCTGAGGTAAACGGAGAATGTGAGAAATTAACTACCCTCACAAGAGAAGGAAATATAAAATATATAGCCTATGAGTCCTAAAAATACAAATTAAAGAAAATGACAATGCATGAAAAGAGTTTAAGATTATGAGAAAGAATAACACTAACAATAGAAAATGATAGAATTAAGTACAAAACGATAAACTATATTACTAGCTTTAGAAGCAGTGCTAGTGCATGCGAGATGCAATGAGAAAATCAAATGGATTTTAACAAATGTTTTAGTATATAAAGATTAACCACATCATTAAAAATTCGATAAAGAGAAAGCAAACAGTGTCTTGGAAAGTCAACAAACAACTATAGCTTCAGAGTTACAAACGATTTTTCGTTAGAGTGCTTAACATAAATATGTTAAAAAAAATTGATGTAGAAAAGGCTAGAAAAGAACTGATAAGACCATAAATTTTAACCATCAATTATCATAAATAAAATTTATGCTTTCATTTACCGTTTCAATAATTAATTAAAATAAATTATTTATAAATATGACATTTAAGTTTAACTGCTGTTTTCCAATTAAAGAAGATGTAGTTTGTAAGAGAGCATTCCATATTTCAAAAAGAAAAACTACTAATCAATTAGTAGTAGCTAAATGTTAAAATTACTGGCTTACAATCATATAAGTACCTGATTTTAATTGGTCTTGTGCTACTTACAGTAGCAACTGAGTATCAAATACTAAAACATGTGAATTTATTAAACATAACAAGAGAGAAAATTAATGAAAGTAATATTAGAGGCATAGAAAGTAAAACAGGAAGTGAAGATGAAGAAAGCAGTCGGTTTTTCTGAGTTAGTTTCTAAGATCAACTAATCACTGAATGAATAACATAGAGTTTTCCCAATTTAAACTATTTTATAACTTTAAGTATTAGGTGCTCGAAAAGATAAATTCATACATGCTAATAAAATCCTGATCTTGTTTTCATATTGGTTCTGTTCAATTTTATTGAAACAGAATTATTAATAAATAAGCTAGAAATAGAGAATAAAAACCATATGCTAGTAGCAGATCTATCTTTTTGAATTAAGATACGCTGTAAATTGGACAACATTACTATAACATATAATAGGTTTTTACTTACAATAACTCAAGATTAAATTGACATAAAATGAAGAATAAATTAGATATTAAATAGGTTTTTAAATATAAAGTTAATGACCATAGAAATATTAATGCCTGCTCTCTCACCAACGATGAGTAAAACTGGAGGAAAAATCGTAAAATGGCATAAGAAAGAGCAAGACAAAATAGAAGTAGGTGATGTAATTGCTGAAATAGAGACTGACAAAGCCATAATGGAGCTTGAATCTGCAGATGAGGGAGTCTTAGCAAAAATTTTAGTGTCAGAAGGAGTAAGTAGCGTACCTGTAAACCAACCAATAGCTGTAATGCTGGAAGAAGGAGAAGATGGGAATGCACTTGATAACTATATTTCAGCTTATGCTAACAATATTAAAGCTAAGAAGGGAATTGAAATCAATCTTTCAATTTCAGAGTGCTCAACACTTAACTCTAAAAAAGAAGAAGATACCAAAGTAGTATCAGGAGATAGAGTAAAAATAAGTCCATTGGCTAAAAAAATAGCTCAAAGTGAAGGTATTGACATAACACAATTAAAAGGTACAGGTCCCCATGGAAGGATTATTAAAGCTGATATACTAGAATTCTTATGTAAAAGTACACAAGTTGAAACATACAAAAGACCAGAAGATATTGTAATCGAAGTAAGTAATATACGTAAGGTGATAGCACAACGTATGATTGAATCTAAGCAGAATATTCCACATTTTTATTTAACTGTAGACTGTCAAGTTGATAATCTCATATCACTCAAAAATGAAATTAACTCAGTAGATAAAAACAATAAGGTAACAATCAATGATTTAATCATTAAAGCTGCAGCTTTTAGCATAAAAAAATTTCCTAACATAAACTCTTCGTGGATAGACAGCAAGATAGTAAAATATTCAAATGTAGATATCTCAATCGCTGTAGCACTTGAAGATGGGCTCATTACTCCTATAGTAAAAAATGCTGATAAAAAAGGTATTCTATCCATATCAAAAGAAGTGAAAAACTTAGTAAATAGAGCAAGATCTGGAAAATTAAAGCCTGATGAATTTCAAGGTAAAGGACTCACTATTTCTAATTTAGGTATGTTTAATATAAAATCCTTTAGTGCTATCATTAATCCACCTCAGGCTTGCATCATGGCTTTCGGCACATCTAAAAAGCAACCTGTTATTATAAATGAAAAAATAGAAATTGCAGAAATAATGACAGTGACACTTTCTGCTGATCACAGAATAGTCGATGGAGCAATGGGAGCAAAATTTTTAAATACCTTTAAAGATTATGTGGAGAACCCATTAGTAATGCTCATTGAAGCTGCATAGGTATTTACTCTGTTAGAGTATTGTAATGAAATTAATTTTCATTAGCTTGATTATATTCGTTAGACTTAGAGGTAAATATGATGATACAAAAACCTAGCGAAATACAGCCCTATCTATCGTAAGGCTCAAGTTTTTATGTTACGTTACAAAAAAGTACTTTTTTAACAAGAAATTCAAATATAAAGGAAAAGGCTAACCTCTATTTTATGCATGATATTGCAAAAAACTGCTTTCGAATTAGTGTTATATTATTCTAAATAATTTCAAAGAACACCTCTTACTCTTTAATTTGAGTACAGGTTATAATCATAAAAGGGAAGAGAAATAAAAATCAAACTTTCCTAGGATTCTGATAGAAACTGTATCAGTGTATAGAACATACTAATTCGCATTACAAAATGTATATTATTAGGTAGATGAACCTTATTCATGCATAAAATTACAAAAAAGTGAAGTGTTAACAGCTCTAAAAAATGAATTAGGACCTAAAATTTCTTAAACACTAAGCAAGAAAAACCCATCAATTCTTACTCAAGAAGCAAGATACCTAAAAGGTCAAAAGGTGTTTTCAAAACAATATATCTCTTATCTGTCTTACAGCTTTGCTTGCCTTTGACCCTTCTTCTGCAAAAGAAGCTGCCTCAAGGAAAATTTCAAGTTTTTCCCACTCTTCTTTACCATTCATACGGCTCAAAAATATAGGCTTATATTCATTTCTAATTTTCTCCGATGCTTTCTGATATGAAAAATCTAGCTCCTCATATGTGCTACAATCTACCGATTGTAGTATCAGTAAAAATGAAAGTAAGTTAGGCGCAAGCAATTCTTTCTTTGTATAGTTCAGAAGACATAGTTCCATTTTTTTTACACAGTGCTCTATCATCCCTAACGAGAGGGATAAACTTTCTGCATAAAATACAAAACTGTTTATGACAAGCTGTTTTAGCTTCTTCGATAACTTTATACTTTTAAATAATTCTTGTGTAAATTTTTTTATCGGTTGTTTTGACAAATGAAAGGATAGATCAGCAAAAGAGCTAAGGTCAAAATTTTGCCCAAGTACTGCTTTGATAGCTCTATATACATTACTCCTATCCCTACTAACAGAAATAATAAAAATAAGACCTTCTATATTAAGAAGATATTTTATAGATTCTAAAAAGTCAACAATAAACTTAGGACGACATATATCAAGGTCATCTACCATTATATAAATGCTTTTACCTTTTTTGATTCTGCTAACCACCTTCATTAACTGTGTTTTAAAATCCTTGGTATTTTCTTTGCTTTTTTGCAGAATACTCAACTCTCTTAGCACAGTGCCAATATCATTTTTATCGGCCTCTTTTGTAGCATCAAGCAGTATAGAAAGCATAGCAAGCGGAGACTTATTAATCAACTTTCCCAGTGTGTTCAAAGAGAATAGCTCTTGATTTATGTTCTTGAGTCGTTGTATAACACTTCTTTTTACTTCGTAAGATGCAAACAAATCCTCAAATAAGAAATTTAAAAAAGAAGATAGTGGTTGGTCTAATGCATTGATATCCCATGCACTATAATAAGCCGCTATTTCATCTTGCTGCTTCAACTCTTTGACCCATTCTTTTAAAAAAAATGTCTTGCCCCATCCACTGTACCCTTCTAGAGATATTATTGTAAAAGACTGATTAATTGTTTTAATTATAGTGTTGAATTTGCTTGAAAATTCCCTATAGTTTAAGAGGTCATTTTCCCAAGCTGCCACCTTAAGTGGTTGGACCTGCACTAATTCTTTTTTTCTTAAGGTTATTAGTGATATAAGCTTTCCTAAGCACATCCTCACCCTTAATTTAACTCATATTCTTTTCTTGAAGTGAGTGCTGCTTTCAGTGTTCCCTCGTCTAGATAGTCAATTTCTCCACCTATTGGTATCCCACAAGCAAGATGTGATATTTTCACATCTAAATTTTTCAATAATTTAATTATATATTGCACCGTAATCTGACCATCCAATGTTGGATTTATTGCAATGATAACCTCTCCAATCTTGGATTCTAAGACTCTTTTATGGATAGTATTTAGGCTAAGTTCTTTTGGTCCAATACCATTTATTGCAGATAATTTACCACCTAGAACATGATACATACCACAATATATATTCCCTTTCTCAAAAGCCCATAGATCACCTAACTCCTCCACTACACACATTAACTTATTGTCACGTTTTGGATCAGTACAAATAGAACATGGTGATTTACTATCTAAATTTCCACAGATTTTACATTTTACTATAAGATTTGCTAGATCTTTAATTGATGAGGCAAGTGGAAGCATAACATTTTCTCTATTTTGAAGTAAATATGTAACTAACCTGCGTGATGATGCAGGCCCCAAACTCGGCAATTTAGAAAAAGCATAGATTAAATTTCTTATGTTAATGTTCATCCTATAAATCAAGAACAGATTATAAAATGGTAACATTAAAACCTATGTAAAGAAAGAAGTAAGTTCCACTTAGTCTTGTTTTAGTAAGCAGCGAAAAATTACTCTATCATACTAAAATCACACTCTGCTGAGAGTAGATATATTTGAAGAACTCAAAACCTACTTTTGTTTACATACCTCTTTAGCAAGCAGCTAAATTTAATAAAATATTAGTATATTTTTATATACAGATATACACAGCTATTATATACGTGCTTCACATCTTCTGAATCTTTACTTCAATTTTAAGATAAAAGAAATGCCATACTAAGTACTCTAAACTTTATTTATAGTTACCTCAAGCATTAATGAATATAAAAAAACAGAAGAAAAACAATACACATAAGTTTGTACTTGCCTTTTTTATATTTATAACCTATTGAATGAACCCTATAATATCTTTAATTTCTTTTATGCTATAGTTCGCAATCTCTTCTGCTTTTTCTGTACCACTCTTTAATACTTCATACAAATAAGATTGGTCTTTTAAAAGATCATCAATTCTCTCACGCATTGGCGATACAACACTAATGATTAAATCAGCTAACTCTTTTTTAAAATACTTCATATCATGCTTACTCATCTCTTCACATACTTCATTTATATCAAAATTGCTGAGTGTTGAATAAATATTTAACAAATTGTTTACCTCTGGACGATATTTTAAAGTAGCAAAATCAAAGCCTAGTATTGAATCTGTTTTTGCTTTTTCTATTTTTTTAATAATTAAATCATCTGTATCATCAAGGTTAATGCAAGAATATTCCGAAGGGTCAGATTTACTCATCTTATTTGTACCATCTCTTAAGCTCATTATCCTCGATGTTTGATTTGAAGTTAGGACTTCCGGCATAACAAAATAATTGAACTTATAGTGATTATTAAAAGCTAACGCAATATTACGTGCAAGCTCTAAATGTTGTTTCTGATCATCACCAACAGGAACATATCTGGTTCGATATAGTAGTATATCTGCAGCCATAAGTACTGGGTAACTATATAATCCCAAAGAGGCTTTTCGTTTATCAATACCAACTTTCTCTTTGAATTGAGTCATACGATTAAGCCAATTAACCGGTGTATAGCACCCAAGCAACCAACCTAGCTTAGTATGGCTACTAACTGTAGACTGACTAAAAATAATGGACTTCTCTGGGTCTATTCCACACGCGATATAAACTGCTGCCGTTTTTAAAATATTACTTTTTAATTCATTCGCAGAAAGTTTACTGGCTGTGATTGCATGCATATCAACAATACAAAAGAGAGATTTATATTTATCCTGCAAACCTATCCACTGCTTAAGTGCACCAAGATAATTACCCAAGTGCAGTATACCACTTGGTTGAACACCTGAAAAAACAATACTACACATTGTTTTGTTTTGCTAATTGTTTTTTACAACTAGCAGACGACTTCTTGGAAATAACAACCATTGCAGGACGAAGCAATCTAGTTTTAATAGTAAACCCTGTTTGTAAAACCTCAACAATAGTACCAACCTCTTTTTCATTATCCTCTCTCTCCACAACAGCTTGATGTAAATTACTATCAAAGAGTTCTCCAATTGGATCCATTTCCTTTATCCCGTGTTTTTTAAGATCACTCATAATTTTTTGATGAGCCACTTTAATTCCTTCATGAACAGGATCACCACCTTTCAGGTTTTCCATTACTCTTTTTAAATTGTCACACAAATCTATTATATCACGTGCAAACTGAGTAACTGCATAATCACTTGCATCGCTGATTTGCTTTTGCATTATGCGCTTAATGTTCTCATTGTCCGCAACAGCACGGCGTAAATGATCCTCAAGTTGAGCTGCTCGTTCCTTTAAGACGAGGAAGCTTTCTTCTAGACTAACAACTTGGTTATTGTCATCTCTCTTATCTTCGCTTTTCTGCTCATTTACCATATCAGTAAACTTCTTCCTTTTTTCCTTATTACTATCTGACATATCAATATTCTCAAGAACCTAATAAATATATAGCAACTAATCTAAAAATATCAAGAACTAGACTAGTCCGTCTCTTTATGCTAGTACTAACATTTAAGAGATTAATTAAAGCAGTTTTGCAAGGAGAATCGGGGAAAATACTGATATTATCAAGTGCTATGTTGATATAATGTTTTGCTTCTTCTATAGAAAGCTCAATGGCATCGTGTTGATTAATATAGTATAATGCTTGATCGAAATCACGCTTAGATGAAGAAAAACATTTTTCCCAAAATTTTTGCTCTTCTAGGCTGCTTTTCTCATATGCTATGATAACAGGCAAAGTGACTTTGCCCTCAAAAAAATCTTTTCCGATTTGTTTTCCAGAAGTATTTTGATTAGCAGTATAATCAAGCATATCATCAATTATTTGAAATGCTATACCAAAGTTAAATCCAAAATTTTTTAGGCTTTCTGTTTCCTCATTTGTAGCATCAGATATTACAGATGCGGCTTCACAACACGCGGAAAACAAAGATGCTGTCTTTTTCCCAATAATATCGAAATAACTTTCTCTAATAGAATAAGGGTCAAAGCACGTTGTCATCTGCTTTATTTCACCACTCACAAGTAAGCGTGACGCTTTAGAGAGAATAGAAAGGATATTTAGATCTCTGCATTCTATGAGCCATCTAAACGCTAGAGTTAATAATAAATCACCTACTAAAATGCTTGATTTGTCTCCCCAAATCTTATTTGCTGCCCTAACTCCATGTCGTACTTCACTTCTGTCTAGTACATCATCATGTAGCAAAGTGGCATTATGTATAAATTCTACTGACGCAGCAATTTTAATCCTATCCTTTCCGGAATAGCCTAGCATTTTGCATATGACAAAAACAAGCTTAGGCCTGATTTTCTTTCCACCTGATTTAACAAGGTGAGATATAATGTCGGTAGCAAGCTTAATATCTTCATTGTCAACACTACTAAAGATAAAATCTTTCATAGCTGACAAATCAGAAGATAAAATATTATCTAATACATCATTATTTACTGATAGCATTAAAGAGATTTATGCCTCTTGTTTTTTTCTGTTCCCTTTAGCTCTACCTTTTTTTTTGCTTCTAAATCCAGAAAGCCATTTTTAATAAGCCATAACACTCTTTCAGTTGCTTGTGCACCTACATCTAGCCAATACTCTAATCTATCAGCTTTTATCATAACACGATTTCTATCGTCTTTTGCTAACATTGGGTCATACTGCCCTATTCTTTCAATAAAACGTCCATTTCTTGGTGCACGAGAATCAGCTACAATTATCCTATAAAAAGGACGTTTTTTTTTACCAATCCTTGCTAACCTTATCTTGACTGCCATGTTAACCTTTACTCATATTATTATTTATAACTCTATACAACAAATAGTCTAAGTCAAATAGATTATGAAATTTCTACACCATAAATGCACATTATAAAATATCTGAATGCATAGCCTCAATTTACGAAGATTATCTTAAATGTTATAAGGTTTTTAAGTGTGCCATCCAAACTCACTTTGCCTAATACAGCTATTTCCATTATAATAATGAAAAGCAGTCCTAATTTCCATAAGACTTGTACATGTTAGTTCCCCGGTAATAGTACTACCAGGTATCAGAAAGATGTGTTCATATTAATGATTGCAACACAGTCACTAAAAAATATCGGTAAAGATAGGGAAAAGCAGAACAATCTCTACTTCATCTAATGAAGTTATTATTAGGTGGTGAAACTTTTAATTGTAGATTATTTCCGATGGAAATGGAAAGAATCAGATTAGTTTTGTTGGATATGTTCAAGATACAATCATTAAAATTTGCAAAAACTTAAATTTACATAATCTACACTTTCTGAAAATCACAATGTTGATCCTTCTTTTAATGACTACATGCGTCAGTACAGGAACCATAAAAGGAAAGCCAAGATAGGAGAACTTAAATTAAGCTTTATCCACAGAGTATCTTTATTTGATATAGTAGTAAAATTTAGAAAAATAAAAACTCTAATCACTGGTATATATAGTCCATATAATAAATAATGTGCAATAATAAAATTACTTAGGTATTAAGTTGTAATATAAGCTTGCAGACTCCAATCATGAATTGGTCGTTTTTGAAAAATAGCATGATATTTTCTCTTTAAATAGTTAACGACGCAACTAAAAGTGCAAAAACTAAGCTAAGTCCAAAATTTGGAATACATGATGAATACTGTACCTTTTGAGGGTTGGATAAGAACTAGTTACTGTTTTTCAATGTTGCCTAAAATGTTCTATCAACGTTTGATAATAAGGTCATCATTATAATGATGTTGCATTTGTCAGGAACCGAGAATTACATACTGATTCTGATAGAAATCAAAGCGTTAGATAGTCAAAGTAAATAATATAGAAAAACTAAAAGAGCAGTGATTCAATAAATATTGATTATTATCGTTACATTATTAAATACTCATTTGAAAGATATTTTTTTGCAAAAACATAAAAAGGAGCACACTTGAGCCTTCCATAGAACAGGATACAGGAACCATCAGGTGATTTTTGAGGTCTCCTCTTTTTCAAGAATCTACTGTAAAAAACACTTTACACACCAAAATGATCGCACTTTGCTATGCTATAAAAAGTTGAGAAAATCTCAATTATAATCAAATAAAGCCTTGACAAATTCCTTACTAGTAAATTCCCTTAAATCTTCTACACTTTCGCCAACCCCTATTGCATGCAACTTTACTTTATAAATTTCTGCAAGCCCAATCACTACTCCACCCTTAGCAGTACCATCTAGCTTTGTCATGATTATCCCTGTCACATTTATCATCTTATTAAATATCTCCAGTTGACTATAAGCATTTTGGCCAGTAGTCGCATCAAGAATTAAAATAATATCATGAGGGGCAGTATAATCTAATTTTTTTACTGTTCTATGTATTTTTGATAATTCTTCCATAAGATTTACATTATTCTGTAACCTGCCTGCTGTGTCAATTAGAACGATATCAGCTTTGTTTTCTATAGCTTGACTCACAGCTCTATATGCTATGCTTGCAGAATCGCTGCCATATTCTCCAGTGAGAATAGAGCAACCAGAACGTTCAGCCCAAATGCCTAATTGTTCACTAGCAGCAGCTCTAAATGTATCACATGCGACCAGCACGACAGATTTCCCCATTCTTTTATACTTATGCGCAAGTTTGCCTATAGTTGTGGTTTTACCATTACCATTCACTCCACACACCATAATTATATGTGGTTTCCTGCTCAAAATTAATGGTTGCACAACAGGATTTAATATATTTTCTATTTCATTCATTAGTTGCTGAGTCACAACTTTATGTTCAACTTCTTTATTAAATTTGATGCTTGCAAGCCTATCAATAATTAGCTTAGAAGTTTTATAACCAATATCCATGCTAATTAACAGCTCCTCTAGCTCATCTAGAAGCAACTGGTCTAGCTTTTTCTTGCCAGGAAAAATGCTCTTCATTCTACTGCTAAAGTGAGAAGAAGTTTTCAACAAGCCCTTATAAAGATTATTGAACAAATTCAAGCAAATATCCCCTTAAAATTTAAATTTAATGTAAAGGATTACATGTACTACATGTATTGTAAAGTCAATGCATTTGCTTATATGTATTTTTTTTAGTAAAACGCACTATTTATGAGTGTTTTTTCTTTAGTTTCTAAATTAAGTGTGTTAGACTATAAAATAATGGTTTATGCGTAATCTTATGAGTTATAATGAAAAAATTCTAGATCATTATGAAAATCCAAGGAATGTTGGTTCTCTAGATAAGAATGATCCCAATGTTGGTACTGGTTTAGTAGGGGCACCATCATGCGGCGATGTTATGAAGTTACAAATAAAGGTGAATGACAAAGGTGTTATTGAAGATGCGAAATTTAAAACTTTTGGTTGTGGTTCTGCTATTGCTTCAAGCTCTCTACTTACAGAGATGATAAAAGGGAAAACTATTGAAAGTGTAACACAGATAAAGAATACCAAAATAGTAGAAGAATTATCTTTACCCCCAGTAAAGATACACTGTTCTGTACTTGCTGAAGATGCTATAAAAGCTGCTATCCATGATTATCAAAGTAAACAAAGTAAAAATAATAGCTAAGAAGTTATGGGTGAGTATCAAAAAGTAAGTACTGTAGAAAAAAATAAAAAAGCAATAACCATCACTAAAAATGCAACGGAGAAGATAAGGTATTTATTGGATCAAAAACAACATGATAACTTTAAAAAATCAAAGGAAGCGATAGGGATAAGGGTACTAATTAAGCAAAAAGGATGTTCTGGTTTAAAGTATGATATTGAATATGCATATGATGTCCGCCCTTTGGAATCAATAATTGAAGAAGTCTGCAATAACGGTCAAAAAATCAAGGTACTGATCGATCCGAAATCTGTAATGTTTATCCTTGGCTCTGAAATGGATTATGTAGAGGGGAAATTCTCGTCTGGTTTTATTTTTAAAAACCCTAATGAAAAAGGGAAATGTGGTTGTGGAAAGAGTTTTTATGTTTAGCAACTATTTTACAACACTTAAAATCGATCAAGCTTTCAATATCAACTTTGATGAGCTGGAAAAAAAATATATTGAATTAAGCAGGGTTGATATAAATGAAAGAGAGTCCAAAAACATGAAAAACATAAACAAAGCTTACCAAGTGCTTAAGTCCCCGCTAAAACGGGCTGAGCACTTGCTTTATCTTTTTGGCATAAAAAGCCAAGAGAATTACACAAGTCCTGAGATATTAAATGAATCAATGGAAATAAGAGAGTATTTACTAGATTGCAATGATCTGCAACTTGTAAGCAGTATGATTGATGAAAGAATAAAAGATTGCACTAAAAATTTAACTAATGCTTTTGCTGCAAAAAATTTTGCTGAAGCTGCAACGCAGGTTTTAAGATTGAAGTACTTACATAAGTCACTTGAGAAGGTAAAAGAAAGTGAGATCAATTCAAATTTCTGAACCAAATTTAAGCGAAGTAGTTTTCGGTATAGACCTTGGTACTACTAATTCTCTAATCGCAGCAGTCAATAAAGCTGGCAATGTAGAAATATTTAAAGATGAGCAAGGAAGAGAACTACTGCCCTCTGTTATTTCATATGAAAACAACATATTGAAGACAGGCTATGATGTTGGCTCAGGTGCAATATACTCCATAAAACGTTTAATGGGTAAAAGCATTAAAGACTTGAATAGGGAATACATCAATTTTGAAATAGATGATGAGAGTGAAAAAGTTATTAGGGTAAAATGTGCAGAGGATAAGTACCTTACTCCTATTGAGATTTCTGCTGAGATACTAAAAGCTTTATGTGAAAGAACAAAAAAATCTATAGGAATGCAGGTAAAGAAAGCAGTAATTACTGTGCCAGCTTACTTTGATGATTCAGCACGTAATGCAACTAAATATGCAGCAAAACTTGCTGGCATAGAGGTTCTTCGCCTTATTAATGAACCAACTGCTGCTGCTCTTTCTTATTCGATTGAAAAGAATAATAACAGTGGAATATATGCAGTTTATGATCTCGGGGGTGGGACATTTGATATCTCAATATTAAAATTGCATCAAGGAGTATTTCAAGTCCTTGCGGTTGGTGGTGATACTGAACTTGGTGGTGATGATTTTGATCACTCACTAAGTTCAATTGTGCTATCTAAGTATAGAGAAAGGTCAGGTTTAAGCAAAGAACATTACGATATCACTCCAATATGTAACATTGGAATTCACAACACACGCATTGCAAAAGAATACCTAAGTAAAAACACATCAGGAATTTTTAGCTTTAACATCAATGGTGAATTATTTAAATGCAAAATTATCAAGGAAGAATTTGAACAGGCAATTGCTCCTTTAGTTAATAAGACTATCAGTATAGTTACTCGTACTATACGAGACATAAATCTCAAAACTGATAATATAGAAGGAGTAATTTTAGTTGGGGGGGCAACTAGAGTACCACTAGTGCAAAATTCACTAATTACACTCTTTGGAAGTAAAATATTAAGCAATGTGGATCCAGATAAAGCAGTTGTTATTGGAGCGGCTTTGCAGGCTCATTTTTTGACTTCTAGTTCGAAAGAAAAGAATATCCTTCTCGATGTTCTGCCATTATCACTTGGTGTAGAAACTATGGGAGGAATAGTCGAAAAAATCATACCAAGAAATACACCATTACCAGTTTCAGAAACAAAAGAGTTCACAACTTATTCTCATGGACAAACAGCAATGAAAATTCATGTCTGCCAAGGCGAACGTGAAATGATAGAAGATAATAAGTCTTTAGCACAGTTTGAGTTAAATGGTATACCACCACTACCCGCAGGTTCTGCAAAGATTGAAATAGAATTCACAGTAAATGCCGATGGTGTACTAGATGTTACTGCAAGAGAAAAAAGCACTGGTATTGAACAAACAGTTAAAATAAACTCAAGTTTTGGATTAAGTGAAGTAGACATCCAAGATATGGTAAACCAATCAATAGATAACTTCGATAAGGATATGAAAGCTCGTTCTCTTGCAGAAGCAAAAATTAATGGGAGCAAGTTTATATACTTGATTGAGAGCAATAATGACCTTTTTGATGACAAGAAGTTGAAAGATCTGTTACAAAATGCAAAAAACGCCTTACAGGGAAATGACATAAACAAAATCAATAATGCCATTACTGAATTAGAAAACCTCTCTCTAGAGCTATACAAGCTAACAAACAGATAAAATTTTACATGACATTGTGTAATACTCTATCCAACCGAAGTGCGACAGGTATTCTAAAATTAAACGGTAACCAATCAACTCTTTTTAACTTAAATGATAAACCAACTATGTTTACACGTCCAATTATGTTTTCCATTGGTATAAAACCAATTTCAGGAAACCTGCTATCAAAGGAATTGTTTCTATTATCTCCCAAAACAAAAAATTGATTGTTAGGTACATAATAAGTTGGACTATTATATGATAGTTTGTTATAGATGTCATCTAACAGGATCTCGTATTCTTTCTTATCTGGGAGAGTTTCTATATACCTTGGTATTCTGCGGTTTGATTCATAATCAAAGAAATCTACAATTTGCTTTCGCTCTACTTTCTGATTATTGAGATATAATTCTCCTTCTATCATTTGAACTTTATCACCTGGCACTCCTATTACCCGCTTGATGAACCTGATGCTATTATTCCTTACAGGCTTAAAAACTATTATATCACCACGTTTTGGAGGGGTATAAAAGATTCTTCCGTCAAAAACATTTGGAGAAAATGGAAAGGAATATTTGCTGTAACCATACGAATATTTACTAGTAAAAATATAATCTCCCTCAAGCAAAGTACTTTTCATTGATCCAGAAGGGATATGAAATGGCTCAAATAGAAAACTACGTATTGATAGTGCTACTAGAAGTAAAAAAAATAATGAAGATAAAAACCTTCCTATTCTCACTAACCAGCTTTTCTTTAATTCCTCCAACTTTCTTAACTCTGTTTTCTTAGTTAAGCTCATTATAACATATAAAGGTGACAAAGTAAAACTTTACTTGTAGATATATTGTCTTCATATACTAAATCTAGTTATAGAGTTAGCTTGCCACTTACACATGTAAAATTTTTATTACTCTTTTGAATAGAAATATTTGAGACTAATAAAAACTAAGGTCTATAAATTCTGCTTAATAAAGAAATTCAATTGATTTATTCAGTAAGCTAAAGATCACACTAAGTTTCAATTACCAGAAGTCATAAATGGATATTAAAGGGATTAGTAGATTAAAAACAAATGTGCTACAGAGCTTTGTGGAATAACAATATCATTGCAACTTTACAGAAGATTTAATAATATTATCATATCGAATGCTAAGCGTGCTTAAAATAATATAAATCTTCATCCAGAAAAAAGGAGCAAGTTGTTTATTATAACTGCCTGTGATACCTTAACTATCCTAGTTTAGGCGTAGTAGTCCTTTTGTAGGAATTAGCTACTGTTGCAATAGATATACACTGGTAGATTCCAATATTGAAAAATTTCACTGAAATTAGCAAAAAAAACGAAAAACACATATAGAACCTTAACTACAATGTAAAAATGCCTATAGATGGCTGAGCTACAGATAATTTATATTCTACTCACAAATATTTTACTTATTTCTTTCCTTCCACTGAAGCTAAAAACTAGGCAAGCTCCAAATAAAATATGTATACAAAACTTTTTGCAGATTATTAAACACTAAAATATCGTCATTTCCCAAGCAATTTAATTTATATTAGATTTACTAAAACTTATCTTATAGACATGTTTTCTACACTAAGCAAGAAATTAAAACTTATCATATATAGCACGTGCATAAGTAACAGAGATTAATTTACTTTAAATTCTTTAATCTTATGTTATTGACTAGCCAAAATTAGCACTGTCACCATACTTTACAAAGTCATGATTTTTTAATCATTAAAAGCAAAATTATGTTTTTACTACATAATGAGCTGAAGCTCTATGTCATAAAAATAAGCTTTTCAGCAAGCATCATAATTTTGAAAACATTCCTATTCCTTAATAATTAAGTGCACAAACATGACATCACATCTTATTTCAATTTGTAACCAAAAGCCATTTCAAATTGTTCATTACTTCAGATACATTTAGACATACCTACACCGCTAACTCTAGCACTGGTATGGGGAATCACACTTGTTATTATGTGAGTTTATAACTTGTGGATCAGTACTTTACTTAAAGTAGTGTTTTATACATATGTTCCTACTTTTATTTTTTCATATTCATATTACATTATATGCATACTTTGTTCTCACGAACGGTTAAACATATCAGATTATCAAGAAAGGACATCCATTACTATTACTAAATAATTCTAGCATAAGCAGATATATTGTATTATTCTGTAGGTGACATGATCTAATCACCTACACATATATCCCTTAATCTTGGAAAATTATAAGCTCTGCACTTTGCTCTTTATAGCAACTGATATATAACAGGTCATTCTGATCAAGATAATAAAGCTTTCTAATCAACAATTGATTTACTTCTCTATATCTCACCAATTTAAACGAAACATGCTAATAGCTACCTAGCAAGCACGCTCGACAGGTCTAGTTTTAAATAAAGATGATATTAGCAAGTAAGCAACCACAGAAATTCCGAATTTTGCTCTTTAATTTGCACATAACTTATAACTTGGAATTACTAATCTATATTTATCAATTTATCGAAACATTTGAATATTGTATATTACATTTTCATATCAAGGCTAGAAAAAGTTAGTCAATAACTATTATTGAACTCAATGAATTTTTGGTAAACCCTCTGGAAAATTATCTTCTCTTTATTAATAACGTATGATCAATTGTCTTAAGAAAGTAAACTTGTGTTTTGCATTGCTAGACTTACCAAATGCTCACTATTATTTTACCTTGCATGTATTTCACGCATGCTAATGGTCAGCATATCCTGTTGGAAGAGGACTTCTATTCGCCTAACATGTGTTAGGTGTTCTTAGAAAAACCTATTACTACCTTCTATTATAGAATATAATCACCTCTATTTTCCATCATTCCAACACCAATAGTGATGATTTTTATGTAATAGATTTTACTACTTTGTATATCTTACACGTCAATTAATACTTCAGAATAGTATCTGATACAGAACATAGATAGTCTATTAGAGAAAGTTTGCATTATTCCATCTGGTTTAATCGTCTTGATAACATTACTTCTTGTTTACATCAGATAGCTTCCTGTTCTATGAGAATATCTTCTTCAACTTTAAATTATTAATTTATTTTATTTGCTACTATAGCTAATAGACAAGCCAAGCGCACATTGTCATTTTTCTTAATCTACATAGTAGAAAGTTTTGTCATCCTCTTTACATATAATATAGAGCATCCTTTACTGCCCATTTTGGTGCTACTTTTTACTTGAATCTAATTCAGAGAACCATCATTACCTTAGGTATCTAATAATGAAAGATTAATAGCACAGAAATCAGTGGAAAGATGTTCTACTAACATAGAATTTAGTTACACGCACCATACCTACAGCAATATCTCCTAACTCTAAATTAAAACTTACTTTTACCTCCTCATGGGCTATATCTTGGATGTAATCAATTTACAAATATCAATTATTAGTTGATAATAATACACAAGTATAGTTCCAAGTTTGTGAGTGATATTACATCATTTAAAATGAGCTGCACTATTAATGCATATAATAGATTTAACATCCCTATAGTCAGAGGGAAAGGAGTATACCTTTTTGATGAAGATGGTAAAAAGTATTTAGATTTTGCTGCAGGTATTTCTACAACTTCTCTAGGGCACTGTCATCCATACATTATAAGTAAATTGAAAGAACAACTTGGTTTATTATGGCACTGCTCTAATATTTTCACTATCCTTGAGCAAGAGAGGCTCGCAGAGCGCCTAACAGCACTCACTTTCGCAGATAGAGTTTTTTTTTGTTCAAGTGGGCTTGAAGCAACAGAAGCAACAATCAAATTTATTCGTCGCTATTTTTATTTAAAAGGTCAAGAAGAACGTTACCGCATTATTACAATTGAAGGAGGGTTTCATGGACGTAGTATTGCTGCAATTTCTGCTGGTGGAAGTGAGAAATCACGTGAAGGTTTTGCTCCTCTTCTTCCTGGGTTTGATAAAGTACCAAGAAATGATATCAAAGCACTAGAAGAAAAGATTAGCAGTGAAACAGCTGCTGTGTTTCTAGAACCTATACAAAGTGAGGGGGGAGTGTATTCACTAGACATGAAGTACCTTCAAAAGGTGAGAGAGATAACAAAAGACCAAGAAATAATTTTGTGTTTTGATGAAGTGCAATGTGGATATGGCCGTATCGGCTCTTTATTCCATTACCAGAATATAGAAATTGAGCCTGACATGTTAACTTGTGCAAAGGCAATGGGCAACGGATTCCCTTTAGCTGCATGTTTAGTAAAAAATTACATAGCAGAAGCTATCACTCCAGGAACTCACGGATCAACTTATGGAGGCAATCCTCTTGCTATGACTGTTGGTAATGCAGTACTTGATATAATGCTAAAAGAAAATTTCCTTGATCATGTAAGGAAAGTTAGTAAATACCTGAAAGAAAAGTTATTGCCTTTAGCAAAAGAATTCCCAAAGGTAATCTCAGAAATTCGTGGAGAAGGTTTATTAATAGGAGTAGAGCTCAAAATACCTTTCGCCGATAAAATTATTAGTCGATCTCTTGACAAAGGTTTAATAATGACTACAGTCTTAAATAATAGAGTAATAAGAATAACCCCTCCACTGATTGCTGAAGATAAACATATCGATGCAGCATGCGATATACTCTACAGTTTATTTTTTGAGGTTGAAAATATATAAATACTCCAAGTATATGCAACTCAGCAA
Organism: Cruorifilaria tuberocauda; assembly: GCA_013365365.1. Taxonomy (NCBI): domain Eukaryota; kingdom Metazoa; phylum Nematoda; class Chromadorea; order Rhabditida; family Onchocercidae; genus Cruorifilaria; species Cruorifilaria tuberocauda. The sequence continues at coordinate 25,080 of JABVXU010000032.1, forward strand.
AACATAACTTTAAATTTACAAATGCTTCTCATGGTATACAAAATTAACTTTGCTTTTTGTTACAGTAATATTACCCTTTAATGGATTGGTTACTTGTTTCAGTATTATCAATAATTTTTATCTTGCTAATTTTATCGTTTTTATTTTCAGGTGCAGAAATAGGGTTAACTTCAATCAGTCGTTCTAGAGTTAATAAATTAAAGCTAGATGGTAACAAAAGAGCTAAGGTGATTGACCATTTGTTGAGCAAAAAGGAATTAACAATAGGCACAATATTGCTTGGAAATACAATTATCAACATCACCTGTTCTGCCCTACTTACAGCAATAGTCATAAATTTTTTTGGAAATGAAGGTGTTTTTTTACTGACACTCATTATGACATTTTGTATTTTACTATTCTGTGAGGTATTACCAAAAACCTACGCTATGCAAAATCCTGAAAAATTTACATCATTCTCTGCTTATCTCGTGCTGTTTTTTGTTAAGATCTTTTCTCCACTGACATTAGGAATCCAGTTTATTGTCAATCTTATTCTCAAGTTGTATAGCCCTTATAAGAACACGGAGGTAATATCTGCAGCAGATGCAATGCGTAATATGATTGTTCTTCACCGTAGTGAGGGCACAATGCTACAACAAGATTTAGATATGCTGAGCAGCATACTTGATTTAGCTGATACAGAAGTATCAGAAATTATGACCCATAAGAGAGATTTATTTTCTCTTGACATAGATCAAAATAAAAAGGAATTAGTAAGCAAAATTTTAACCGGCAGTTACAGTAAGGTACCTTTGTGGCAAAAATGCCAAGATAATATTATAGGAGTAGTTCATGTAAAAACCCTAATAAGTGCCTTACGTGAAAAAGGCAATAGAGCAGAAGAAGTTAACATCGCCCAAGTCATATCAAAGCCTTGGTTTATACTAGACAGTACACCACTTAGTATACAACTACATAATTTCCGCAAAAATAGGAGGCACCTTGCATTTGTTGTTGATAAGTATGGAGCATTACAAGGAATCATAACTCTTGAGAACATTCTGGAAGAAATAGTTGGAGAAATCTCTGATGAGCATGATCTGATCACAGAAAATTTCATAAAAAAAAATACCTTATAATGTTCTAAAGCTTTCCTGATGATAGTCTATTACCTTTATAGGCAGGATTTGCCAATGAAATAGAATGTCTTGCTGATGAGGGTGAAAGCTTTCTATATGGTTTTTACTTCAAGATTTTGAAAAAAGATAAAAATACTACTATTATTGAAGTATGAGTAAGAACTGATACTGAAAGCAATTAACTAGTTATGTTTTATGGAAGTGGAATCAAGAATAACAGCTGATGAGTTAAAAAGTTACATAGAGGGAATTGAAAAGCTTGAACAAAAAAAGAAGGATATACAAGATCACATTCGTGATATATATACAAAAGCTACAGATGAAGGTTGGAATATAGAAGTTATGAAACAAAAGTTATTAGGCTAAGAAAAATGAATGATGATAGGGAAGAACAAGAAGTGTTGCTAAACACCTGTAAGTGTACATTGGGAATGAGTTGCGAAGAAAACTAAGTGAGCAATAGGATTGTAATTGGAATAAGCGGAGCTTCTGGTTCTATTTATGGTGTACGTATTCTAGAAACATTGAGAAAAATTAGCAAATCTTTTGAATTCACCACAATAGATTCCAGTACCACACGCCGGGATGATGTCAAAACAAGCTATGAAACTCATTTAGTAATAAGTCGCTCTGGAAAAATAACTATAGCCCATGAAATTACAGAAAGACTTGAAGATATTATATCACTTGCAGATTTTTACTATTCTGAAGAGAAAATAGGAGAAAAGATAGCAAGTAGCTCATTTAAAACTCTAGGAATGGTTATCGCTCCATGTTCTATAAAGACAATGTCTGAAATTGCATCAGGAGTTACTTCAAATCTGTTAACAAGAGCTGCAGATGTAACATTAAAAGAAAGAAGAAAACTAGTTCTTATGGTAAGAGAATCACCGTTGCACCTCGGTCATTTACAAAATATGCTAAGATTAACAGAGATGGGAGCAATCATTGCTCCACCAGTGCCAGCTTTTTACATTAGACCAAAATCTTTAGAAAATATTATCAATCACTCTATTAGCAAGGTACTGGATTTATTTAATATTAAATTACCTGACTTCAAAGAATGGCAAGGAGTATAGCAAGTGACAATTATTATTGATGGAAAAAAAATTGCAAATGATCTTTACAAGAAGTTATCACAAAAAATTGACTTTCTAAAAAGAAAGCACAATATTTTTCCTTGCCTTAAAGTAATCCTTGTTGGGGAAAACCCAGAAAGTAAAGTTTACGTTTACAACAAACAAAAAAAGGCGGAATCAATAGGAATATGCTCTGAAACTATTGTTTTTCCTGATAATATTTCAGAAGATAAACTAATTATGAAAATTAACGAATTAAATGAAGATCCGTCTGTTCATGGTATTTTAGTACAATTACCTTTACCAAAACATCTTAATGCAAGAAGGGTAATTAATATAGTAAGTGTCAAAAAAGATGTAGATGGGTTTCATGATGAAAATGTAGGAAGGCTAGTTAAAGGTGAAAAAAATTGCCTTATACCTTGTACTCCTAAGGGTTCTCTATATTTGATTAAATCAATTGAAAAAAAACTTTCTAGCAAAAATGCAGTTGTAATTGGGAGATCAAATATCGTTGGAAAGCCAATGTTTCACCTATTGCTGCAAGAAAACTGCACTGTTACTATCCTACATTCGCAGAGTAGAAATTTAGCTGAGTACTGTTCCAAGGCAGACATAGTAGTTGCAGCAGTTGGAAAGCCAAGCTTTGTTCGGAAAGATTGGATAAAAAAAAACGCAATAGTAATTGATGTTGGTATAAACAGTATAGACACAGGAGGTAAACTGAAACTCATAGGAGACGTTGATTTCGATGGAGTAAAAGAAAAAGTCAAAGCTATTACTCCAGTACCAGGAGGAGTTGGCCCAATGACCGTTGCATTTTTAATGGTAAATACTGTTATCGCTGCTTGCCTACAGAAGGGAATTGATGCTTCTGATCTCAGAGACTCAATTTCATAGCTGAAGTAGTGTGATCAAGTAAAGATAAAGCTGAAAATATAGTTAACAACTAATTCTCCTTTCATACACTAAAGCAAAATTTCTTATAGCAATTATGAGCTCAATTTACCGCATTACGAATTTAGTTATAGTCTAGGTTCAATATATAACAATATAAGCAAACAAAAAACCGCTAATCATCAGTGACAAATTTATTGTACTGACACCTGATAACAGGTTGTCTAACAGAAGTAGATGTTATCAATATATTAAAGAGCTATAAGGGAAACAACATTTCTTCCCTTGAGGAAGGATGAATAAAAACATTTAAAGTAGCAAGAGAATAAAAAGAAGAATATAAGATATCAATGTCTACCAATAAGGAACAAACAATAATTTAATTAAAAACACTGATTAATTAATTTGATACTTATTTAGTATTATTGGTAGATAATTTTCTAAACAGGATAATAAATCATGAATTTCAGTTATTGGACAGCAAACAACCTACATAATATGAGGATAGCATTGCTATATTGCACAATAATAAATCAAATAACTGTGCCTCTTACTTTAGGTTATTCAAATTAAACATTGATAAATTTAATTTTAAATCTACTATCCTAAGTATAATGATAAAAAAGGATTTATAGTATAGTAAAAACTAAAATGTATATTAAAAATATGCTTAGGTTCATTAAATGAGATATCATGATAATGTCAGATTTAATATATAAAATATAATATTCTTCTTTTATTTGGTTTTTAAGAATCAAATAAAAGATCCAGATCATGCTCATGAAATGACATCCTTCATTAATTTTAAATTGTTTTAGCTACAAGCATTAAAAATGACTATCAAAACAAGCTAAAAGCAAAAGATATCATGTCTGATATCTACTTAAAGCATTTGCGTCTTTTATACTTTTAACGTTTAATAATCACAACTCATTGCATTTTATGCACTATCTTTATAATCCATACAGCTATGTATCAAAGTTTTCTACCTTTTATATTCATACCATGAAGCTCTGCTTAAGGAGATTCTATGCAAACAAAAAATAAAGTCTTTAACCGCAGGGCATTTATATTAGGTGGTATTCAATTTACCATTTCCGTGATTTTTAGTTGCAGACTATATAATTTACAGATACTGAATAAAAAAAAATACGAAGCGTTATCTAACAATAATAGGGTAAGAACTGCTACTATTGTACCTAGGCGTGGAAGGATTTTAGACAGGAATGGCATAGAGCTTGCAGCAAACAAAATCTCTTACATTATTTCATTTAATGGAAAAAAGACCAATGGTAAGGAGGTTGATCTACAAACATTACCAAAAATTGAATCCAAGATAGCAAGGTCACCAGAAACAGAAATAACTGCTCTTTATAAACGTTACTACCCATTCGGTTCAGTATGTTCTCACATAATTGGATATACAAAGAAACAGCGAGAAATAGCAGAAACTGGAGTGAGTGGTATTGAATACATACATGATAATACGTTAAAAGGCAAGCCAGGAAAGTCTAAAGAGGAAGTCAATTCTAAGAAGAGAGTTACAAGAGAGTTATTAAGCATACCACAGCAAGATGGTCAAGATGTGCAGTTAACAATTGATATTGATCTGCAAAAGAAAATCGCAGATGTGTTTAAAAATCACAAGGGCTCTATAGTCGTAGTAGATGTAAATAACGGAGAAATTTTAGCATTATACAACTCACCTTCTTATGACAATAATCTTTTTACTAGTAGGTTATCAAAAGAAACTCTGGAAAGTTTAAATTCTCCTCCATTACCACTTATAAATCGTGCATTATCATATCAGATTCCACCTGGTTCAATATTCAAAATAATAGTCGCACTTGCAGGTTTAAAGGACAGAATAATCACTCCAGAAGAAAAATTTTCATGCAGAGGCTATATGAAAATAGGAGAGAGGAGATTTCGTTGCTTACAAGGCAAAGCTCATGGACATGTGTCTTTAAATGAAGCGATGGCTCTTTCATGTAACACTTATTTTTATAGTATAGGAAAAAAAATAAGTGTGGATTCCTTAGTAGAAATGGCAAGAAAATTTGGTGTTGGTAGCGGACCATTAATTGGAATATTCAAAGAAGAAGCTCCAGGGTTATTGCCGGACAGAGATTGGCGTGCACAGAGGACACATTTAAAATGGTATTTAGGTGATACTATAAATTTGGTCATAGGGCAAGGATATTTGCTAACAACACCAATTCAGCTTACAGTTCTTGCAGCAAGAATTGCAACAGGGAAAGAAATAATTCCACATATTCAATCAAGCAAAACAATACAAGATTTTCCCAATATTAACGTAGATTATGAACATCTTGATACAATTCGAAAGGCTATGTTTGATGTGATAAATTCTAAAGCTGAAACCTATAGAAGAGGTGTATATACAAGCGGTATACAAATCGCAGGCAAAACAGGTACACCAGAGACAAACTTCAAGGGCGAAAGCCACAAGTTATTCATTGCTTATGGCCCTTATCATAATCCACGCTATGCAATCTCTGTATTTATAGAGCATGGCAAGGCTCCACGCCAGGATGTTGCAATAGCTAACATGATACTGAAATATATGTTTGAAAAGTGACTCTCATCAAAGAGAAAACTATCTAAAATCATTGACAATCATCTGATAGTTTTACTATTATTGATATTGCATTAATAGTAAGAAAAAATGTACATATTCACTGCTATGCTCTCGGAAGGTAGCGTAAATAACTTGAGGTTTATCAAAACTAAGTTAGCTATATTTCAACCGTTAATTGCTATTTTAGCATCAGCTATATTGAGTTTTACAGCTGGTCAATACCTTTCTTATGTTACTGCAGCGATTTCTGGCTCCGGTATCACTACAGTAGTTCCTTTGGCAATTTTTACTGTTTCTGCAATTTTTGCACTAGTTTTAGTAACATATCTTTTAAAGCTTAGCGTTTCCATTGGGATTGGTAATAAAACAGAAACAGGTTTTAGTAAAGAGGTACTCAACAATGAACAGCAAACAAAGAAAATGATAAAAAAATCATTATTTGAAAGTGGGATAATTAGAGCAAAATTTAATAAGACAATCAAGAAGCAAGACAGTGTAACACAGATGGAAATCAATAGCGATATTGATTCAAAGGATAAGCCAAGCACACATACTTCTACACAGCCTTTATTAACACATGGTAAAGTCTTCCCGCAAATTAATACTGAAAAATTACCACATAGTGCTGGCCTTCCGTTTTCTCTTACCCAAAGTCCAAGTGGGTTTCCATCCTTAAAAAGGGCTAATAGTCCTAACATGCTTGAAGCTAGAGTTAGTAGTGATGTTAATCAAAAAAATAGTAAGGATATTTTACTCGAACAGATAAAGAATGGTGTTAAGTTAAGACACACTAAAAATACAAATATGCAGCAAAAGGAATCTGATATTGATCAAAATCAAGATATGGTTTTGATTCTCAATATTGCACTCGCACAGAGAAGAATAGCAATCAAATCTTCGGATAGTGAAAGTGAGCACTCTAGTTCTGATAATAGCTCAGGTTGGAGTACAGATGAAGAAAGACAAAAAAAAAAGAGGCTAACAAAATACAGAGATAAATTTACATCTCAAATTCTCTCATCAGATAATGAAAAAGGGAATAGAACACCTGAAAGCGGTTATAGGTCTGATGATAATAACATTAAGCCTGAACTTGCACCGTTACTACACTTTGCACTAAAAACAAATAAGCCTCATGTGTTACCAAAGCCATTCAATTTGCAAATGAGACCTAAAATCTCTCCTCTAAAGGAAAAGACCAGTATAGGCCAAGTAAGTAGTGAGGTACAAGATCCATCTACCCTTCCTTTTAAGGAACGTATGAGCCGATTTAGAAATCAGAAGTAAAAGCATAACATATTTTCGATCCTTAAAATAATTTTACTTATATGTCTAATTGTGTTAAGATTACTTAATACAATTATGTTTACTAAGTGCGTTTGTCTAAATATTACCTACCAACTTTAAAAGAAAATCCTACTGGTGCTGAAATTATTTCCCACCAATATTCGTTGCGTGCAGGCTTAATAAAGCAAACATCATCTGGCATTTATTCTTGGCTGCCGCTTGGTCTTCTAGTGCTTAAAAATATTGAAAGCATCATTAGGGACGAAATGAACAAGTCTGGTGCTATTGAAGTATTAATGCCTTGTGTACAGCCAGCAAATCTTTGGCAAGAGTCAAAGCGTTATGACAATTACGGCAAAGAGATGTTACGTATTAAGGATAGGTATGAGAGTGATATGCTTTTTGCTCCAACTCATGAGGAAGTGGCAACTGATTTAATTAGGGGCATGGTAAAAAGTTACAAGAGTTTACCGCTCTGTTTATACCAAATTCAGTGGAAGTTTCGCGATGAAATAAGACCACGTTATGGTGTTATGAGAGGTAGAGAATTTTTGATGAAGGATGCGTATAGTTTCGACATAGATCACAAAAATGCACTGAATTCATATAATTCAATGTATAAAACCTATATAAAAATCTTTAAGCGCATTGGATTAACTCCAACCGTAGTTCGGGCAGATACCGGGGTAATCGGAGGAAACTTAAGCCACGAATTTCACATATTGGCAAGTATAGGTGAGAGCACCTTATATTATAACAACAATACACCTGAATTATCAGAAGGGAAGGATGTTGAGAGTCTAAAAAGCATATATGCAGTTGCAGATGATATGTATCATCCTAAAACTTGTCCTATACCACAAGAACAGCTAAGCATTAGCAATGGCATTGAAATAGGGCATATTTTCTACTTTGGGGATAAATACTCGAAGCCAATGAATGCAAAAGTTACTGTACAAAACGGAGAAAACTTCCATATACATATGGGCTCATATGGCATTGGAGTTTCAAGGCTTGTTGGTGCGATAATAGAAGCTTTTCATGATGATAAAGGCATCATCTGGCCAGAAGCAGTAGCTCCCTTTAAAATTGGTTTAATCAACTTACAAATGAAAAATAATAAATGTGTAGAGGTTTCAAATAAAATATATAAAGCTTTGAAAAGCGGCGAAGTACTTTATGATGATACAGAAGAAAGTGTAGGGGTAAAACTTGCTAGAATGAATTTGATAGGCTTGCCATGGCAGATAATTATTGGGAAGAAAGCAGCAAATGCAAACATAATTGAAATAAAAAATAGAGTAACTGGAAATGTAGAGGAAACACAAGTTGAAGAAACTATAAATCGCTTCAGGAAAAAATGATACGTGGTATTGGTATTGATATAGTATATATACCAAGAATATTCAAGACACTAAAAAAGTATGGGGAAAAATTTCTTAACAAGATTTACACTAAACAGGAGATAGAAGTAAGCAGAAAGTATAATAATCAAGAAATACTGGCAAGATATCTTGCTAAGCGCTTTGCAGCAAAGGAGGCTTTTATTAAAGCACTAGGTAATAGGTCCATTTATGACATTACAATGAAAGATATAGAAACATACAGTGATATAAGAGGAAAGCCATACCTTGCTATTAGCAAGGATTTCATTTTCAAAGACTACATGTTGCATCTTTCTCTAAGTGATGATGAAGACTATGCTACTGCATTTGTTATAATCTGTAGCTATAGCTAAGGTTTGTCTTTTACTATAAATTTACTATACTTATTTCAGCAAGATTTAGCATATCTAAATGTATAAAATACTAGTAAAGAGTAACGGCAAGCCATTAGTTGGGAAAATCAAGATCAATGGTTCAAAGAATGCTATTTTGCCAGTAATGGCTGCAAGTCTATTGAGCAGTTCTTCAGTAATTCTACATAATGTACCAGACCTAATTGACGTGCACATGATGTCTAGGCTACTTAAAAATCTTGGAGCGAAAGTGAACTTTATATATAATAAGGCCTACAAAGCAAATCATATTTTTGAAATTGATTGCAGAAGCATAAACAATTATGCAGTTTCACGTGAAATTGCGAGTAAGCTACGAGCATCTTTTTTAATGTTAGGTCCTACTCTCAGTAGATTTGGCAAGATTACAACTATCTTCCCTGGTGGATGTAATATTGGTAAACGCCTAGTTGATATGCATATCAAAGCATTAGAAGAAATGGGAGCAGAAATTGAAATTGATGGCTATAACATAATTGTAGCAGTGAAAGGAAAGTTAAAAGGAAAGGAGATTACTTTTGATCAAGTAAGTGTTGGTGCAACAGAAAATGTAATAATGGCAGCAGCACTTGCAGAAGGAGTGACAACAATAAACAATGCTGCAATAGAACCAGAAGTTTTGGATTTAATAGATTTTCTAAAAAAAATGGGAGCAGATATTAAAGTTAGTAATAAAAAAGTTACAATAACAGGAGTTGAAGCATTGAATGGGTGTGTCCATAAAGTAATATCAGATCGCATAGAAGCTGGTACGTATGCACTAGCTGCTGTAGTAACTGGTGGCGAGTTAATGTTAGAAGGAATAAACCTATCTGATATAAGATGTATCGCAACTGAGTTAGAGAGCATAGGAGCAAAGGTTGAACCATTAGATCAAGGTATTATCGTTTCTAGAAAAAATTGTTTTATTAAGTCTATTAACATTGCGACAGATCCATATCCTAACTTCCCAAGTGATATGCAACCACAATTTATGTCTGCAATGTGTATCGCTGATGGGATATCGGTTATTGAAGAAAACATCTTTGAGAATAGATTCACAAATACAAGTGAGTTGAGAAAATTAGGTGCTAATATAAGTATAAATAAAAACAAAGCCATTATAAGTGGCATAAAGAATTTATACGGAGCTAATCTATATGCCAATGATCTAAGATCAACAGCAGCTTTGGTACTTGCTTCTTTGGTAGCTAGTGGAGAGACTATGATAAGCAATTCGCATCATTTATGGAGGGGATACGAAGTAATGCACGAAAAACTAAATTCATGTGGGGCCGATATCTCTATCTTATCTGAGAATGCGTTATGAGTGAGAAACACTACTTAACTAAGCGAACTACAGTAAAAGAAATAGATAAAATACTATACAAAAAACATAAAGTATTAGATCACGGATTTATCCGAGTAATAGATTATATGGGATCTGACAGTGCTATATTACAAGCTGCTCGTGTTTCTTATGGAAAAGGAACGAAACAGATAAGTCAAGATGAAGCACTTATAAAGTATTTGATGAGGCAACATCACACAACCCCGTTCGAAATGTGTGAAATTAAGTTCCATGTAAAACTTCCTATTTTTGTTGCAAGGCAGTGGATAAGACATAGAACTGCAAATATTAATGAATATTCTGCAAGATATTCAATACTTGATCATGAATTTTACATACCTAAATTAGAACAGATCGCAAAACAATCAGATAAAAACAAACAAGGAAGAGGTAATACTTTTGATGTAAATATCTCAAAAGAAATAATAAATTCTTTAAAAAATGACTCTAATCTAACATATTCTCATTATGAGAAATTTATTAAAAAAGGACTTGCAAGGGAAATTGCTAGAACTAATCTAATGCTTAACTACTATACACAGTTTTATTGGAAGGCAGACCTGCATAACCTTTTTCATTTTTTGAAGCTTAGAATTGATAAACATGCTCAATATGAAATTAGGGTCTATGCAGAAATTATGCTGGATATAATAAAGGGATGGGTTCCACTAGCTCATAGCGCTTTTGTTGAGTATTGCCTAGAATCAGCCCACATTTCAAGAGCTAGCTTAGAAGTAATTCGAAGACTAATAAAAGGGAAAAATGTCACTAGAGAAGAAAGTGGTATTAGTAAAAGAGAATGGGATGAGCTAATGTACATACTTTACAGACATTCTTGAATCTATGCACAAATTTTCTCCATTATCTGATTCCTATTTTTCTTCATGCTCGTCCAACACACTGATTTTATAAAAATCTGTTTCACAATATATTTCCAGAAAGAATGATTGTCTTCATCAAGTTAAAATATACAATAAACTCTTATGTTTGATCATAATTGTATTTTTCAGTGATACACTTATTACCTAAGTTTTGATAAAATCACCGTTACCAAGCCTGAAGTTTACAGAATTGCTTCATACTTTCTATCCTAATAGAGCTACTTTTATCTTTAAAGAGCAAATTAATTCCTTCTCTATATCATCCTTACATTACATATAATACTTGTTCAATAATTTCTTCCACATTTTCCTTCCTTCGAACTAGTCAGATAATTTCTTAACAATCTATTATCACTAAGTATAGTTCATTTCCTAATACTTAGCATATCCATTAAGATGGAATCACATACTAAAAAAACAGCTTTCAAGTTCATAATAAGGTCTTCTATTAAGAAGAAAAATAAATCTACTTAACTAGCAGTATTTTATAACTATAGCTAATACGATATAGATATTCATTGCTTCCATCCTTTAATATATAATGTTTACTTGTTAAAGAGCTATTTATTGCCCTCTTATTGAACTGCAAAACTGCTGAAAGATGTCTATTACATAGCAATAGTTTCTCATCCAGTCTAATTCTCTTTTTTCTATTATCTCTTTCACTAACTTACTTCTCATTGTAGCAATTTTATCTATGCAAAAATATATTTTGTATTGTTAATCTGTTTTTGTTACTCAAAAATTATTTAACATATTCATCGTAATCAGTAATGATTCACCTCTGTTATTAAACTTTTTCTATTACTTCTTATTAGAAATAAGGATTACAGATTTCATATCGATGATAAAATCCATAGTTTATAGCTCTTTTATCAAAAGGTAAGTCCATTAAGTATCAGTAATTATTGTGAGAAGATTAGAAATTAGTCACCTACAAATCAATATTTAACATCAGCTACTCTGCTATAAAATCCACTATATCCATTATAACAGATGCAGAAACTCGTAATTAAGATTAAGGTAGACACCTAAGTTATCAAATTTAAACCTGCTTGCTAAGAGGCTTATCAAATTAAAAAAGATTTGAGCTTTCGTTCACAAGTTTTTCATACGCAGAAAAACAATATCAACCTACATGATACCTTTTACTATCTCAAAGTTCAAAACGAGCATACTTTCAATGCCTTCAACTATCAGTATTCTCTGAAAATTGCACAACTCATAAAGTATAATGAATACTATAAAAATATAGCAAAATTAAGGTTTTTTGTATACTCAGTTTATATTTAGGTATTATAGCTATAATTTTCATTTCAGTATGAAATACACAACTGTGTAAACAGCTACTTTGTCAAAATTTGCACAATAAACTATGCTACAGTACTAAGAATTTATACCTCTCATCTGACAGGTAACTTAATATTATAGTATAGAACGTTGGTAAAGTTAAGCGTATACAGTTAGCTATAGTTATTATTCGGTATTGGCACTTTAGCTACTAAAGTTAGTGCTAGTGGGCAATGACAGACTTGAACTGCCGACCTCCTCGGTGTAAACGAGCTGCTCTACCAGCTGAGCTAATTGCCCCTTCAACAATATTAAAGTGCTTTTAAACAACATTTTATATCTCAATACTTCTATTGTAAACAAAAAGTAGAATCAAACATAGCCTATCTAGTTGACCATTTGTTTAACTAGATGTTAATATTTAAGACTACTCTAATTAAAATACAAAAAATGCAAAACAATATAGTACCAGTTTCAATAGCAAAAGAGCTAGAAAATTCTTATCTCTCCTATGCAATGAGTGTGATTATAAGCAGGGCTATACCTGACGTGCGTGATGGTTTTAAACCAGTCCATAGGCGCATATTATATGCAATGTCAAGAGCTGGATACGACTCTGGTAAACCATATAAGAAAGCCGCTCGTATAGTTGGAGATGTAATGGGAAAATACCACCCACATGGTGATATGGCTATTTATGACTCTTTAGTCAGAATGGCTCAAGATTTTTCTTTACTTTTACCACTTATTGATGGACAAGGTAACTTTGGCTCGGTGGACGGGGATCCACCAGCTTCGATGCGATATACAGAAGTAAGACTTCATAAAATATCACATTTCCTATTAAATGATATTGATGAGGATATAGTTGACTTTAGACTAAATTATGATGGAAGTGAAACAGAGCCTGTTGTACTGCCTGCAGAGTTTCCCAACCTTTTGGTAAACGGTGCTAGTGGAGTTGCAGTTGGCATGGCAACTAACATTCCTTCTCACAATCTTGGCGAAGTAATTGATGCATGTATGTTATATATAGATAATCCTAAAATCACTCTAGATGATCTGCTTGAAGTAATACCAGGGCCAGATTTCCCAACTGGAGGAACAATTCTTGGAAAATCTGGAATAAGGTCAGCATTTGCCACAGGTCGTGGATCAATTGCAGTACAAGGCAAAACACATATAGAAGATCTACAGCAAGATAGACAAGCAATAGTTATTGATGAAATACCTTATCAAGTAAATAAAGTAAAACTAATTGAGAAAATAGATGAGCTTGTAAAAGAAAAGAAAATCGATGGTATAATAGGAATCAGGGATGAGTCTGATAAAACTGGCATAAGAGTAGTAATTGATCTGAAGAAAAATACTATAGTAGACTTTGTACTAAATCAAGTATTTGGTCTTACTCCTCTAAGAAGCAGCTTTAGTGTTAACACACTAGTCCTCAATAACAATAGACCTACTTTAATGTCATTAAAAGAAATCATAGCAGCTTTTATTGATTTTAGAAAAGAAGCATTAACTAGGAGAACAGAATTCCGCCTAAGAAAAATTAGAGAAAAAGCTCATATACACATAGGACTCTATATTGCATCCTTGAACATAGATGAAGTAATAAAAATTATTCGCAGTACAAAAAATCCTGAAGAAGCAAGTGAAGAGCTTTCGAATAAGGAATGGAAAACTTCAGCTGAAGTAAGCTCAATTATTGAGATAATTTCAGATAGCATAAGATTTTTAAAAAATGGAGTATATAGACTAACTTTGCTACAGGTAAAAGCTATCCTTGATATGAAATTGCAACGTTTGACAGGCCTTGAGAGAAATAAATTAAAAACTGAGTTAAATTCAATGGTAAATTTGATGAAGGAATACGTTGCTTTCCTTGGATCAGAAGAAAAATTGATGAAAGAGATAAAAGATAATCTACAAGAGATAAAGAATAGATTTGCAGTGTCACGAAAAACTTCAATAGAAGAATCAGGTTCAGATATTGAAGCTGAAGATCTTATTCCACAAGAGGACATGGTAGTAACTGTAACTATGAATGGTTACATCAAGCGTGTAAAGCTCTCTCACTACAAAACTCAGCGCCGCGGTGGGAAAGGGAAAGTAGGACAAGGATTAAAAGAAGAGGATGTAACTACAAAATTATTTGTTGGAAATACCCATACCAGCCTTTTATTTTTTTCTAATATTGGTAGGGTTTATAGGCTAAAAGTTTATAAATTACCACTTGCAGAGCCAACTGCACGTGGAAGGGCACTTGTTAATATATTCCCTCTCACTAATAGTGAAACAATAACAAATATAATGCCGCTGCCAGGCGAGAGTGATGAAAATCAGAATATAGTTTTTGCTACTGCTCATGGAAATATAAGGCGTAACTCTTTAGCAGATTTTCACTACATTCCTAGTAATGGGAAAATAGCAATAAAGCTGGATGAAGGAGATAAATTAATATCGGTCAAAGTATGTAATGAAACTGATCATGTTTTACTTTCAACAATGTTTGGAAAAGGTATTAGATTCGTTATAAGTGATGTACGTCAATTTAAAGGTAGAAACTCAGATGGTGTAAGAGGCATAAAACTTGCAAAACATGACAGTGTGATATCCATGACCATACTAAATGGTATAGAAATAGCAACAGAAACAAAAGAACTTTATTTAAAAGTTCCACTCACAAAAAGGCTAGAAGCTGCGATCAGTAACTCTATTAGTTCCAAATTAGAAAAAACTCTGAAAGACTTAGAAATAGGCAATGAATTATTCTTAAAGTTAGCAACTAATGAAGAGTTCATACTAACTATTACAGAAAATGGTTTTGGCAAAAGAACATCAGCGTATGAGTATAGAGTAACCAACAGAGGAGGTTTTGGTATTACTGATATTCTTACTACTAACAGAAACGGTAATGTTATTGCTAGCTTCCCAGTTGAGCATGATGATAATATAATGCTTATCACAGACAAAGGGAAATTAATTCGTATTTCAGTGAATGAAATTAGAGTTGCAGGACGTAGCACCAAGGGAGTTACTCTATTTAAAACAGAGAACAAAGAAAAGGTAGTATCAGTAGCAAAAATTGAAGATCACAGCTCTACTGAAAATAGTATTTCCGAGATTGAAGGTTCTATTTTTTCTTAGATACAGTATAGCTAAAAGCAAAAGTACAACTTTTTATTGATTGATCTATGGTATTTAGATTAAAATGTAAACATGTAGTTAAGTACAGATTGATGGATAAGAAACTAACTAAAAGTAAAAAATTACAAGTAAGTAAGGAAAGCAAAAAAATACTTTCTGTTAAAGACTCTGCTAAAAATAAGAGCAGAAGAGATTTCATAACATTAACCACATGCGCTATGGCAAGCATAGGAGCTATAAGTGGATTTTGGCCACTTATTAAGTCTATGAGCCCTTCCGCTGAAGTTTTAGCAACCTATGCAGTTGAAGTTAATCTATCTGATATTCAAGAAGGTCAAGAAAAGAAAGTAAAATGGCAAGGTAAACCAATATTCATTCGTAGACGTACAAAGCAGGAGATTGAAGCTGCAAGAGCCGTAGATATAGAAAATCTAAGAGACCCTGAGTCAGATGAGCAAAGGGTACACAAGGGGAAAAACGAATGGTTAATCATGATAGGGATATGCACTCATCTTGGATGTGTACCAATCAATCACCCTACAAAAGATGGCAATGGCTGGTTCTGTCCTTGCCATGGTTCATACTATGACACATCAGGACGAGTGATTGGAGGACCTGCACCAAAAAACATGGCTATACCAAATTATTTCTTTCCAAGTGAAAATGTTGTAGTAATTGGTAAGAAGGCTTAGCTCATATGCCAACAGCAAATTTATACTTCAACCTTTGAAATTTCTATTCTACTATCCATATCTGTAACTGATAGCTGCATTTTTACGAATAGTCTCTAGCAACAAGTTGCCTTGTGCCATAACTTTCTTTTGATATACCTGTTGTTTGACTTTTTCTATATCTACAACATTATTTCTAATACCACATAACATCATTAACCTTGTAGTACCGTTTTCTCTAAACCGCACTATTCTACCTATATCAGTTTTACTAAATAAAGCCTGTAAATCAGGATTTAAACTACGCATTTTCACTTCAAATTGCTTTGAATTTGGCAGATTAAGACTATCTGCTAATTTATCAAAATTTAAACAGTTTACCTTTTGTTTCTTAAGATTATCCAACAAACTTTCTGAATCTCTAACCATAATATGTTTTACTTCTAAAGTACTTTCCAATAGTGCATAATCAAGTTTTATTTTATCTATCACTTTTATAACAGAATAATAGCCTTCACTTATATTGACTGGACCTGTTATATCATTAATTTCTAATCTTTCTAGAATGCTTCTGAGATTGCTTTTTAGCTGATTTAAATTAACTGTCATTTTACGCATTTTTATCGGAGACTCTAGAATAAAATTGACATCACCGTTGCGTAACTTCTCCACTAAATCTTTAGCAGTATCATAAAAATTCTCATCTTTCCGGATAGGGATTGTAAATTCTTGGAATATAATAAGATAATTAGGTTTTTCCATTTGCTCCTTCACATCTCTTACTTCTTTGTTGCATATATTGATAAACGGTATGACTCTTGTTTCAATAATTTTGTTCCACAATAGTTGACACTCTAACTGTCTCTTTAAAAGAACAAGATCTATATTGTATTTCCTTACGTATTGCTCGACTTCATCATTTTCAATTTTTAAGCTTTGAGTTAAAAACAATATGGTAGCGTTATTTAACTCTTCACTATTCAATTTTATATTTAACCTTTGCGCCTCATCCACAATGATAATTTCATCCATTAACTGTCTAAGAATTTGAATCCTTAACTCTCTCCCATCCATAACACCAAACAATGAATTTATTAAGTTAACACGTTTTTCAATATCCAAGCTTGAAATCGGCTCACCATTTACATCTGCAATAATTTCAATCTCAACTGCAGGCAAACTAATTGGTAATATTATCAATAATAAGATTAATATTTTATGCATTAAGAGATATTATCCAGTTAACAACAAATTCTACAATAAATATTGAGTTACTACCAGCCAGTGGTAATTCTTAATTTTTATAATAATTCATAAATATTCCAGTTTATTAATTTCACAAAGTTACATTAGTACAAATTAACAAGCAAAGAATTTCAAGTATTCCAAAATTAAGCATTTGTATTTCTCATGTATAATATTCATAAAAATGAACTAACTTATATATGACAAGCAGAAACGAAACCATTTTCGCTTTATCAACAGTGTTTGGTAAGTCAGGTATTGCAGTAATCAGAATTTCAGGTAACCATGCACTTAAAGCTTTAAGCCATTTTCATATTAAGAAAAATATCAAGCCAAGATTCGCTACTTTAGTTGATCTATATGATGATTCAGGCCAATTGATTGACAATGGAATAATCATTCATTTTCCGGCCCCAAGCAGCTTCACTGGTGAGGATATCATAGAGTTACAAGTACATGGAAGCAAAGCAATTATAAAAATCATCTTAGAAGAGTTATCAAAAATTTTTGTTATGGCGAAACCTGGAGAGTTTTCACTTAGAGCTTTTCTAAATCACAAGTTTGATTTAACTAAAACAGAAGGAATCGCAGATCTAATTAATGCTGAAACAAAAACACAAGCTAGACAAGCAATTAGGCAGGTTTCAGGAGAATTAGAAAAGCTTTCTAATAGTTGGAAGCAGAGATTAATAATTATGCAATCCAAAATCGAAGCATATATAAACTTTCCAGAAGATATTATAATAGAAAGTAATGAACTAGAAAAAGTCAATAATGAGGTGCAGGCTCTTATGCAGTCAATACAATTGCATTTAAATGATAACAGGCGTGGCGAAAGATTGCGAGAAGGGTTACATATTGTAATAACTGGCAAACCAAATGTTGGAAAATCAACGTTATTTAACTTCCTTGCCAAACGCGACATTGCTATTGTTTCTAAATATGCAGGCACAACAAGAGATGTACTTGAAGCCCATATTGACATTGGTGGATACCCGATCATCCTTTCTGATACTGCTGGAGTTCGTGAAAGTTCAGATCCAATAGAATTGGAAAGTATAATTCGAGCAAAAAAAAGGTCTTGTGAAGCAGATCTAAAAATAGAGCTATTCTCATATAGTTCTGCTATTACACAAACTAAAACTAAAAAACATATTTCAGAATCAATTTCACTTATGGAACAAAGTCAAGATACTATTTATGTACTAAGCAAAGCTGACAATATTGTAGATGATTCTGATATAAGGATCAACGATATAGATTTTTTACCTATTTCCATTTTTAAAAGAACAGGTACAGAGAGGCTTATTTCTGTAATTAAAGAAAAAGTAGAGAAAAAATTTGGCTACGATAGAGATATGCCTGTAATTACAAGACAAAGACATAGAAATTGCATGCAGAGAGCTATGGAACATTTGCAACGCTTCAGTATAGATAACCCAATTGAGATGATATCTGAAGATTTAAGACTCGCTGCATCAGAACTTAGCGAAATAACAGGAACTATTAATACTGAAGAAATATTGAGCAATATATTTAATAACTTTTGCGTAGGTAAGTAAAATTTTTATAGATTGCTTAAAATCGAACAATGTGGTAAAAAAAAGGTGGACGGATGGCCGAGTGGTTTAAGGCACCAGTCTTGAAAACTGACGTATGTAATAAGAGCATACCATGGGTTCAAATCCCATTCCGTCCGCATATAGCTTTGCTCACTTATAAAAATTAGGCTCTGCTTTTAAAAAAGCTAATTCCTGAAATAATGACTTTATTATAGACTTCGCTATATACTTGATAAGTATCTTTGTCTTCAATTTGAGTGATGATATGACACCTACTAAGTTTTTTTAATGCTATTTCCTGAAACCCTTTTCTAACTTTATTATAGAAACAGATCCCCATCTCTTCATATTTATTTTTCCCTTTTGCTCTGCCTAATCCTACTTTTACATCAATATCTAAAATAAAAGTGATATCCGGGTATTTAATTTTTGCCAATTCATGAAGATCTTCTATCAGTTTTAAGTCAATGCCTAGTCCATACCCTTGATAAGCAACTGTTGAGTCAATAAACCGGTCACAAATCACTATTTTCCCTTCTCTTATAGCTGGCAATATTATTTTTTTCATATGCTCATGCCTCATTGAAACAAATAGCAGAAGTTCAGAGATAGGATCAATGTTATCCTTTAAAAGGATCATTCTTACCTTTTCTGCACAGTCAGTCCCACCTGGCTCTCTTGTTAATATAACATAATTTTCACCGTGAATTTTCTTAAGATGATTTGCAAGCAACTTAGACTGAGTCGTTTTACCAGAACCATCCACTCCTTCAAATGTTATAAACATGAGTTCTAAAATTGAAATAATAAAAAATATTGCAGTCATCATGTATATGAATCATTTGACATTTAAGCAACAGAATCATAAACTATATATGATATATTCCTCTTTTTAGGCCATGATTGCACTGAATACCCCTAAGGTAAATTTAGGCTTTACTGCAAAGGATTTTAATCTTTTGGGAGTAAATAACAAATACTACACGTTAAATGATTGTCGCGGGAAAAATGGTCTTATTGTAATGTTTATATGTAACCACTGCCCTTACGTTAAATCGATTATTAGCAACCTAGTAAGCGATATTGATTTATTGGAAAAAGATTACCAAGTTAACACAGTTGCAGTGATGCCAAATGATGTAAGTCAATATCCAGAGGACTCTTTTAAAAACATGATTAATTTTGCTAAGAAAAACAAATTTTCATTTCCATACTTGATTGACAGTACACAAAAAGTAGCAAGGGAGTATGAAGCTATTTGTACTCCTGATTTCTTTGGTTTTAATGCTGATTTAAATCTTTGCTATCGAGGACGTTTTTACGATGTAAAAAAAGAAAAATCTCAAAACTATAAAATAGGGAGTAGTGATTTATTCAAAGCTATGAAATTTATTGCAGAAACTGGCAAATCTCCAGATAACCAAAAATCAAGTATTGGGTGTTCAATTAAATGGTTCAATCCTATTAGTTAAAATCCCATGCATGGCAATTCTCAGTATTTATTTGATATTATAATTCTACTTTCTGCTGCTGTATTTATAGTCACAGCATTTTGGAAAATGAATATCAGCCCAGTACTTGGTTATTTTGTTGCAGGTGCGTTGATTGGTTCACATGGATTCAATCTAATACATTCAGCTAAGGCAATGGATAATTTTGCAGAATTTGGTGTAGTTTTTTTACTATTCATCATAGGCCTGGAATTGACATTCGAACGTCTCATTGCTATGCGTATTCATGTATTTGGATTTGGATCTCTGCAAGTCATAGTGACTATGGTAACAATATGGTGCATTGCTCTTGCTTTTGGGGTAAATACAAACATGGCAGCAGTTATTGGTGGTGGGCTTGCATTATCCTCAACAGCGATAGTGTTACAGGTTCTACAGGAAAAAGGTTCTCAAGCAAGCCAAGTCGGCAGGTTATCAATAGCAGTACTACTAATGCAAGATTTCGCAGTAGTGCCACTGATAGTATTAGTGCCATTACTTACTAATAATTCTGGAAATAGCTTGATAAATTCCCTAGTAGATTCACTAATACAAGCAGCTATTGCGTTAGTACTGATATTTATCACTGGTAGGTTATTGCTCAGACCGTTATTTTCAATTATTGCTAAAATGGAAAGCAACGAAGTCTTCATATCGACAACACTCTTAATAATACTAGGAGCAGCATTTATTACTGAGCAATTTCACTTATCAATGGCACTTGGCGCATTTGTTGCTGGGTTGTTAGTTGCAGAAACAGAACATAGACACTCAGTAGAACATGCAGTGCTACCATTTAAAGACCTATTTCTTGGCTTATTTTTTATGACTGTCGGTATGTCTATCAACATTGATCTTTTACTTAGCAAATTACCACTGATCACTTTGCTGTCAGTTACACTCATTATTTCAAAAACATCTATAATATACGTACTGTGTCGGTTCTTTAGATTCAGGAGTGCACCTGCCATACAAGCTGGCTTATTGCTTGCACAAGGAAGTGAATTTGCATTTATTTTATTCCGCTTAGCAGATGAGCTAGGTGTGCTACCAAGTGAAGTTGCGCAGGTACTCATGATGGTAACTACAGTAACTATGGCCTTTACCCCTCTTTTGTCAGGGCTTGGAGAGTGGATAGCAAATTTATTTAGCACTGAAAAATTAATACTAGATGATGAAGCAGTTGAAACGGATACACAAGACCTTTATAACCATGTAATAGTTGTCGGATTTGGCAGAGTAGGATACATGGTAACAAAAATGCTTACTGCAGAACACTTAAGCTATGTTGTTGTAGATATTCAATCAAAAATAGTTAAAGAAGGAAAAAGCGATAGCTTTCCTATATACCTTGGTGATGCCACAAGGTATGAAATTTTAAAGTCAGTAGGAATAGAAAGAGCTCAGGCTCTTGTAATCTCAATAAAGAACGAAGTAACCATAAAGAAAATAATCTCTTTAGTTGCAACAAACTTCTCACACGTAAGTATTATAATACGCTTACCAGATTTGAGTAATGTAGAAGTTTATAGAGACTTAGGAGCTAGTAAAATTATCCCTGAAACATCTGAAATGGGACTGCAATTAGGTGGTGCAGCATTGAGCTTAAGTGGAATTAGTGAAAGTGGAGTTGCATCTTTAAAAAGTAGGTTTAGGAAAGGTAATTATAGTATGATAAAAGATATTAGTGGTGACACGGATGAGTGAAGTTCCTATAACTCTTCTATTATTTTATTTTATAATTAGATAAATCTCAGAATTAGCTGTACTGCTATTTAAGCATCAATGGTAATGCATTTAGTCTGCTTCAATTATGCATGTCAAATGATAATGATAAAGGTATTACGTAACTAGCATCTTATCATTCGTAGAATTCTAGGTTTTTTACACAACTATAAGCTAAATATACTTGAGTAGTATTTCAGGTAGCCCTGATACCATGGTTGAAAACAAACGTTATTTGTGTTTTTTCCACTTTTATTTATTAAATTCTTTAAAAGAACTGCTGAAATAACTTTCAAATTGAGTGAAAAGTAGTACCATGAATTAGCTAATACTTGTACTAAAAACTTGACTGTCAGTAAATATATTATCTAATCAGCATAGAAATTAACTTTACTACACTAAAACGAATCTCCTTTCCAATTTGTCAGAAGGCATGCTAGTAATAAAAATTAGAAGTTTTAGCTATGTCAGATTAGCAAACCTTAAATACCTAAGTGATCTAGTTACTAGATTTCATTTAGATATTTTAGATCTTAATGGCTTATATTCCTATAAGCGAAGGTTTTACTTGCAAAATGTCAGGGAAAAGATTCTCTATGACTAGATTAATAATAATGACACAATTTTTAGTTAAATAAATATGCATAAAGGCTTCCTAGAAATGTTAGCAGCTATAACAGAAAGTTGAAATAAATTTTTCACTTGCCTCAAGGTAAGCATTATTGCAATGAGCTTTTAAAGATATTTGAAAGCCAAAATATTCAAGATTTTAGTAACAGTTAACAACTTACTATGTGAATTCAGAATAAAAATTAAATACTTTTTACTTTTCACCACATATTTCTCAACATATTATCTTTAAATACTAAAGGATACTAATGTAAATAGTATGGCATTATTAATAGTCGAGTCACCTGCAAAAGCAAAAACGATAGGTAAGTACCTGAGTAAAGAGTTTGAAGTAGCTGCATCATTTGGACATGTAAGAGATCTGCCAGTGAAGAACGGTTCTGTAGACCCAGATAACAATTTCACTATAAAGTATGAGATTATTAAAAAAGCAGAAAAACATGTAAAAGAATTAGTCAAAAAAGCGAGTAAGACATCTGATATATACCTTGTAACAGATCCAGATAGAGAAGGAGAAGCAATAGCTTGGAATGTGGTAGAAGTACTAAAGGAAAGGAAAGCAATTAATGATAAAAGCAACATTCATAGATTAATCCTCAATGAGATAACAAAAAAAGCAGTACAAGAGGCAATCAAGAATCCACGTAAAATAAATATGGACTTAGTGTGTGCACAGCAGGCACGTAGAGCCTTAGATTATCTGGTTGGATTTAATTTATCACCACTACTGTGGAAGAAACTATCTGGAAGTAAATCTGCAGGGAGAGTACAATCAGTTGCGCTCAAGCTTATATGCGAACGTGAAGATGAAATCAACAAATTTATATCACAAGAGTACTGGGACATAACAGCAGAAATACAAAACAGTAAAAATAAGAAGTTCTTTGCTGTGCTAAGCTACTATAACAATAAGAAATTAGAAAAATTTGATATTAAGAATCAAGAAAAAGCAGAAAACTTAGCGAAGGAGGTTGAGTCAAGACAATATGTCATAAGTACAGTAGAGCGGAAGCAAGTTAAGAGAAATCCACTTCCTCCGTTTATTACTTCAAGTCTTCAGCAAGATGCAGTAAATAAGTTGCATTTTAATGTGAAAAATGTTATGCGCATAGCGCAAAACTTATATGAAGGCATTGATATTGGTGGTGAGACTGTTGGACTAATAACTTATATGCGTACGGATGGATTCCATATTGAAAGCGAGGCTATAAATTCAATCAGAAAGCTGATTAAATCACTGCATGGTGATAAATATTTACCAAAACTTCCCCGTCAATATGTAAAAAAAGTCAAAAATGCTCAGGAAGCACATGAAGCAATCCGTCCAACTGATATAAATAGGACTCCAGATAGCATTAAGAGCTACCTAACGCCAGATCAATTTAAATTGTACGATTTAATATGGAAAAGAACCATCACAAGTCAGATGGAATCAGTTATACTTGACCAGGTAGCAGTTGAGATTAGCTCTATTGATCAGAAGATAATTCTACGAGCAAGTGGCTCGAGTATATTTTTTGATGGTTTCTATAAAGTTTATCAAGATAATACAGGTAATAAGGATGAAATCCTTCTTCCTACCATGAAAGAGGGTGAGATATGCAAGATCATTTCTGTTGACCAAAAACAACATTTTACTCAACCTCCACTACGTTATAGTGAAGCAAGTATAGTAAAGAAAATGGAAGAAATAGGAATAGGACGTCCATCAACTTATGCAATAATTATTTCAGTATTGCAGAATCGTGAGTATGTCACACTGAACAATAAAAGATTTATTCCAAGCAGTCGTGGTAAGATTGTTACCATATTTTTGGAAACTTTCTTTCGTCGTTATATAGAATATGATTTTACAGCTCAGATGGAAGAGAAGCTTGATCTGATCTCAAACGGGCATGCAGATTGGAAAAAAGAGCTAAGCTATTTTTGGGTGCCGTTTTTCAATCTTGTAAACTCTGTCAAACAAATGACGCATGATGAAATTTTCAATGGTATTCACGATTTTGCAGTTGATTGGTTTTGTTCGGGAAAAAGGAAAAATGAAATAGGTAAAAAATGTCCTAATTGTTCTGGAGGCATATTGAAGCTGAACTTTGGAAAAGCAAGTGTATTTCTTGGATGTTCTAATTATCCTGCATGCAATTATACAAAAGGAGTTACTGGCAATAGTGATAAATCAGAATATCCAAAAAGCTTGGGTATAGATGATGTAACAGGACAAGAAGTAGTGATCAAAAAAGGTCCTTTTGGGTTTTATTTAGAATTTAATAGCGAATCAGAAAAGAAAAAAACAGGGTCTATACCAAAAGACATGAATATCAATGATATTGATCTGATTACTGCTGTACAGTTACTTTCTTTGCCAAAAGTAATTGGAGAACACCCAAAGACTGGAAAGAAAGTAAAGATAGGTCTTGGAAGATTTGGATACTATATTTTCCATGATAGTAAATATTTACCTCTCAAAAAGAGACTTAAAGAAGTATTAGAAATTAAGTTAAATGAAGCTGTTCAAATTATCGAAAATAATCCAAAAAAAGAACCAAAAATTTCTTTGACTTAATGAAAAAGGGAGAGAAGTTCTAATTCAGAATGCAGATATTTAGGATATAGACCTGAAGAAGGCTTTAGACTTCATTAGGAATGAAAAATGAATATTTAGAAAATATAAGATCATAGTTTTTTATAAATAAAATATATCAATATATCTAGGTTTATAATTAAGAAATAATCATTAATTATTAGCACGTTAGGGCAAGTTATGTTAAATAATATCAGAGGTTATATTATAACCTATATACACTCTTAAAAGAATATCTTAATAACAGTACTGGCAGTAGACTATGACTGTTTTACTACACTAGAATTTGCTGATTCTGTAAGCAGAATTGATATTAATGACAACATAGGACATATAAATAATGTCCTTATTTAGGAATAAGAATATATTTTAAACATCATTAGAGATGTTGAGTTTAGTATACGCTTAATATTAAAATACTATATGAAAAGGTGAAGATATCTGGATCATATTATTGAATACTTTTGTAATCTTGTATATTATATTTTAAGTTAATAGTTTAATAGTTATGAGTTTTGTAATTGCAACCTTTTATCAATTTGTAGAACTCTCTAATTACTATGACATGAAAGATGCAATAGGAGCTGTCTGCAATAATGTTAAGTTGAAAGGCACTGTGCTCCTTGCAGAAGAAGGTATCAATGCGACTGTATCTGGTGCGAGAGGTGCGATTGATAGAGTATTTGACTTTTTACGTTCCGATTACAGATTAAAAGATCTTGTATGGAAAGAAAGCACAGCAAGATTTCAGCCATTTAGTAAGATGAAAGTAAGATTAAAAAGAGAAATTGTAAACTTAGGAATAAGAGATCTTGATATTTCGTTTCGAGGTAAATATATTGACCCGGAACATTGGGATAATTTTATCTCTCAACCTGATGTTTTAGTGATAGATATACGGAATGAATACGAAATAAAACTAGGTAAGTTTAAGAATGCAATCAACCCAAACACTCAATATTTTCGTGAATTTCCTCAATGGGCAAAGTCTTTCCTTAAAAATAATAAGGACTTTAAAATAGCTATGTATTGTACTGGCGGAGTTAGATGTGAAAAATCTACAGCCTATGTAAAAAGTATTGGATTTAACGATGTGTACCATCTTAAGGGTGGTATTCTTTCTTATCTTGAGAAGACCAATAATAGGAGTGGTAATTGGGAAGGCGAATGTTTTGTTTTTGATGACAGAATTGCTGTTAATAATCTACTTACTCCTAGTGACAAAATAGAGTGTATATCCTGCTCGAATCGAGTTCCAATGAGCAAGCTGGAATTAGTCTCACGTGGTCAAGTAGTTTGTTCTGATTGTAAACTTCAGAAATTGGAAAAAAAACTGTGCTATTAGTGATATGTTTTCTATATCTCTTTTAGCAAACTTCAAGTCATGGTAAGTGCGCTCCAAAAAGAAGAATGCATTTTTCATAAACAATATTACTTGATACTAAAATGATACAGAACTTCAGTTGTAAACCTATCAAAAACTCCTGCAAGAGTTTTAGAAGAAGACGGTTCTAACATTAGAAAACCCTTAAGTGTTAGATTTTTAAACTAGCCAGTTATTTCATTCTTCTTAACAAAGGTCTTTTATTATCATTTTTTTATATTAGTTTTAGCTCCTCTGCGAGGAGAAATTGTGTGACATGATTTCTTCTCTATTTTCTTTGATCTTATTAAAACATCTTTACTTTGAAGAAGCTTCATTAATGTTTCTCTGCTAAAGGAGATAAAGAATTATAATGGTGTGAGTGTGCTTGCTATCTTTACTGTTAACAGTGGTGCTATTATTTAGACATTGTAGAGCATGGTTAAGATCATCTTCTAAATCACTCAATCAATTTAAGGGAGTTTATTACCATAAATTCTTCTTTTTTTATTATCTAGCAATATCTAATTATACATAACATTTATTAGAGTACTCCATATGCACCTTGTATTACCTATTTTCTATGGCATGGATATGTGCATTATTTTCTTTTTCCGTTCTCACTAGAATTTAGGGTATTTATAGATATTCTTTAATGTTGTACTATTCTATATGCTATTTTTACTAGGTAATAACGTTATTCCCATCCCTATTTAGGAAGTGGGAAGTTTGTTCTTCTTAAAAAATTGTGTTTTCTTTTAATCATATTTAAATCTTTACCTATATAAAGTACACTTCTACATAAAAATATATCAAATACACTAGTTTTGATGATATAGGCTGGTAGCATATCTTTTATGTTTTGAATAATGTAGACTTAGATAACCAAGTTTTTTTCTATTCTTGAAAACAGAATTTTTAAGTCTGCTTTACTTTTTCATGACATCAATTCCTAGATACATAGTATAGCTTTTTTACTTCAATAGATTAGAATTCTTTAAACCTAATATAAAGTTTTTTAAGAAAAATCTTTTAATTGGAATAAAGTAATTACTGGTTTACATGAAAAAACATCGAGTTAGATGATAGGATTTTGACCTTATACCATACAGTTATACACTAGTACACTCAGTCAAAATGTTAGCAACCTAGTCATTGCAACATCAAGACTTGAAATTTTCTCACAAAAAAGTAAGTTTTTCGTTATAATAACATTTATAGGAGCATCAATCATAGTGTATTATCCTTCAATTTTTTCTACAATAAATACTCAGCCTATTTTGGGTACCACAAAATTACTTTTTATTATATCATTGATAACTATTGATGAAACAATATAAAAGCAAGAGAAATACACCAAAGAAACCAGCTTAGTGGAAACATTTGTACTTTAATTCATTCGTACTTATTCCACTTTTGTTTGTTATGCCTTTCAGTCAATAAAATCAGGAATAAGAAAATATCAGATGAAATTGACTGGACACCTCACACGCTGTAGGTTACGAGTCTATTTTCATATGCTTAAATATTCATGTCCTTCTCATCAAAAATAGCATAACCAAAATCTTTGCTCACTTACTTCATAAGAGATGAGCATTATATAGAAGCTGTCCTATTTTCCTTAATGAAGGAAGGCTCAATTTCCAAAACTGTTTTGTTTAAGTTTGATGATGAAAGTAAAAATAAATACTTTTAAGAAAATTGTTAGCCTTAATGTGGCCTAATATTTGTATACGGGCTGTCCAAAGAAAAAGGTGGTATCATAACTTCAAAAGTTTTCGTGTTTTCCTCGTTTAAGAACTCATACTTGCCTTGCATTACTCCAGATGGAGCATTTAAGTACGTTCCGCTCGTGTACTTAAATACCTCTCCAGGCTTAATTACAGGTTGCTCGCCAATAACTCCAATACCTGCAATTTCATTTATCTTTCCCTTGTAATCTATTATTTGCCAATGGCGACTTAGTAATTGAATAGTCGATGAGCCTTTATTTTTTATCTTAACATTATACACCCATACATAGCAATTTTCATAAGGAATAGATTGTTCTTCAATATAAACTGGTAGAACTGTTACTTCAACAGAGTTAGTAGTGAGTGTATATTCTAGAGTCATCATGGCAAACAGGAAAACAACACTTTAGTTGTATACCATTCTTATGGACTATTCAAGTATATTGTCGTATTCTAATTAGCAGTGATAAATGAACATAACTTGATAAAATAATGATAGGCATAATAGGTAGTGGACAGTTAGGTAAAATGATTGCTATTGCAGCAGCAAAGCTTGGGCAGAGAACACATGTTTTTGCCAACGCTAAAGATGACCCTGCTTGCTCTGTTACTGACAACTTAACAATAGCAGATCTATCTGATGAAAAGTCACTTGAATCCTTTGCACGTAGTGTGAATTTAGTTACTATTGAATCTGAAAATGTTCCATGTAATGCAGTTGATATCATATCGCAATATGTAGACTTTTATCCTAGTAAAAAAGCACTACATATTTTACAAAATAGACTTAGGGAAAAAGACTTTATCAGAGATTTAGGTATCAAAACTGCTGCTTATAAAAGCATACAAAGTTATGATGATCTACTAGAAAGTAGCAGAACTTTTGGCTATCCATTAAGAATAAAAACAACAGAAATGGGTTATGATGGTAAAGGACAATATGTAATTGGGAATGCTTCTGAAGCAGAGCAATTTGCTTCTTTCGACTGGAATATACAACGTATTCTTGAAGCAGGCATTGACCTAGCAAAAGAGATTTCAATAGTTATTGCAAGAGACAGAAATGGTAAAGTGGTTTTCTTCCCAATAGCTGAAAATTCCCATATTGATGGGATACTTGATACTTCAGTTGTACCAGCTAAAATAGAAAGCAAGCTAATTCAAGAGGTACAGCAAATTGCGAAGAAAATGGCATGTGCCCTTAACATAATAGGGATCCTAGCAATTGAATTCTTCATTACTAAAAACAATGATCTGTTAGTCAATGAACTTGCTCCAAGACCTCATAATTCTTGCCACTGGAGTCTAGATGCATGCAACATTAGCCAGTTTGAACAGTTAGTCAGAGTAATATGTGGATTACCCATGCAAGAAGTAGTATTGCGCTTTCCTTGTATGACAAAGAATATAATAGGTAATAGCATATACGATTCCTATAGATATTTAAGCGATAAAAAAGCTAGCTTAACAATATATGGGAAAAAAGAGATTAGGGATAAGCGTAAAATGGGACATGTTAACATAGATTTAAGTTATTAATTTACAAATATTCCTTAGTCAAAACCTCAAGGATCTGTGCTATATTTAGTGCTGCACCTTTGCGCAAATTGTCAGCTACTATCCACATGTTTAATCCATGTTTGACTGTATTATCTCTCCTAATACGAGATATGTACACTGCATCTTCCTGTACAACATCAATTTGAGTTGCATATTCACCACCATTTTTTCGTCTATCACATATCAAAATTCCATTATCTTCAGATTTACCAAGTATTTCACGAGCTTGTTCGTCAGTTATACACTGATCGAACTCAATATTTACTGCTACAGCATGACCAATAAAAACAGGAACTCTGACACAAGTTGCAGTTAATTTTATATCTTCCCCTAAAATTTTTTTTGTTTCTTCTTGCATTTTCCATTCCTCTTCTGTAGAGCCATCCTCCATAAACTCTCCTATGTGAGGAATACAATTAAACGCTATCTGCTTAGGGAATACCTCAGGGTTTTTAGTCTCGTTCATAAAGACTTTTTTTGTTTGGTCATAAAGCTCATCCATTGCTGCTTTACCTGCGCCAGAAGTTGATTGATAAGTTGAAGCAATAACCCTTTTTATCTTCGCTTCTTTATGCAATAGGTGTAGTGCTAACAGCATCTGTGTTACAGTACAATTTGGATTGGATATTATGTTATAATTCTTATACCCTATAATCTCTTCCTTATTAACCTCAGGAATGATCAGTGGTACACCTCTTTTCATTCTAAAATAGGAGCTATTGTCTATTACGATGCATCCTGCTTTCGTGGCAATCGGCACATATTTCTCAGAAATATAATATCCGGCACAAAAAATAGCTATATTAACTCCAACAAAGTCATAACCTTCAAGGCATGATACAGTTAATTCCTCATTGCAAAAGCTCACCTTTTTGCCCTCTGATTTTCTGGATCCAAATGCAATAATAAAATCTATTGAAAATTTTCCTTCACCTTGAAATTCAGCTAGTATACTTAGCATCTCGCGCCCTACTCTTCCAGTTGCTCCAATCACAGCAATCCTATGTCCCATAGATAAAACCTCTAAATCTAAGTATATATTAGACTCTTGCTGATAAACTTACAATTGTTTTAACATTTTTACTTTGAAATTAATTGCAATTTAGTTATTATCGCACAATATTAGTAATATTACGCGATAATCAAAAGATGAGTAATGAATACAATCAGAGCAAAGTAAAACCTGTACCAGATATGACTCAAGAAACTGAGAAGATTGAAAATTTAAGAGTTCAAAATGTTCTTTTACAAAAAAAATATAAGATAAATTTTGATGATAAAAAGTATGCAGTAAAAATCATAAAAACACAGTTTGCAAAAACAGAACAACATCCTTCAAAGGCAAGAGATTTCCTAAAATCGATACCAGTGATAGGAGGCCTTCTAGCAAAGATTTTCACATCTGAAAAGGGAATACATAAAAAACTGAGATTACAAACAATCCGCTCTAGGGAGACAAAAAATGAGGATCATATAAATGATAAGCATATAGAAAAAGTATGTAGTAAGCTCAAGAGGAGCAATATTGAGCAGGTGGATAAAGAGGAGAAGAATCTTGGTCCGTAAACGTCAACTATTAAGACTTTAATATCAGATTATTAAGAAGATTTGCGGTACCAAAATAAGTAAAGAGGTATACCACTTACTGTAAATAAGCTTGAAACTAGCAAGTTATCTACAGAAGTTTCACGTATTACCCAGCAACAAAAGGTTGTTGATATAATGCCAATTAAAAGCTTGTAATAGTTTCTTTCCTTTATGGTAATTTTTAAAAAAGCAAGACTGCATATAAGATATACAAATAAGAATGAAATTACAGAAAAATCTATAATTGATGTAATCTGCCTAGTAAAATTTTTGTTTGATGTAAAAATAAGCAAAATCGCAGTTCCAATCGAGCTTGTTATTACTCCAAAAAAAGGAGATCCATACCTATTCTTCTTGGCAAAGAATTGTGGTATGAGTTTATCTTTTGCAAGACCAAAAGCAACTTGTCCACTAGACAAAACCCACGCATTTAAGCTTCCAATACAGAAGATAAATGCGATTATAGAAATGACCAAATTCCAATTACCAGAAGACATAATTTTTATTGCATCAACATACGGTGCCCTTGAATTTACTAAATCGTTACCGTTGATTAATCCCATAATTGCAAAACTATTAATAAAGTATATAATAGCAACACAGATTGTACCAAGTACTACAGCTTTTGGTATGATTTTGTTTGGATTATCTACTGACCCTGCAGGTGATGTTGCTAATTCAACTCCAATAAAACACCATAAAGTCAGCAGTGTAGAACGTGCAAGGATTTCCTTTATTGTAAGACTTGAGATTTCTTCACTTATAATAAAGTTGTTCTTATCGAAAAGAAACAATGCAGCTATTGGTATTACAACTAACACAAAAACTTTTACAACCACAATCAGAAGTTCAACATATCCAGCAGTAGATATTTCTTTTAAATTTACTAGCGTAATAATAACGAGTAATAGTAACTCTAAAATCAAACTCATATTTTGGATATTTTCACAAAAAAGTGGTGTAAGATATCCAACACCAACAACCACTAAAGCTGTTGTGCTAACCCAGGAGATTACCCAATAAGTCCAACCTACAAAGAAAGCTACTGTTGAACCAAAAGCATATTTTGCATAGATATGAGGTCCTCCAGTCTCTGGAAATTTCGTACATAGTGTAGCAAACACTAAAGCAATAGATACAGCACCAGCTCCTGATATTACTAAACTTATAAGGCTATAAATACCATATGGTGCAATACTGATAGGAAGTATAAAAATACCAGATCCAATCTGACTACTGATAACTAAAGCAAAAACAGTTAAGAATCCTATTTTATTTTGCACAATACTAATTGACTCTATCAATACAGGATAGCAGTATAACTTAACCATTAATCTCAACAAATAAAAGATTATGTTTTTAAGATAAGCTTTAAGTAATATGATCTCATGGACTTACAGTTCTAGAGATAAGAAGTTGCCTTACTTAATCAAAATAGATTTAATATTAATAATGTAGTGAGAAATTTACATACCTACAATCAGAGATCGAACATATTTTTTATACAGCAACCCAAGAAAGGCAAAATTAGATGCTAAATAGATAGATGAAAATAAAATCGCAGATCCTCAATTATCAAAGTTGCTTATCATTGAAACCATTGCTTCTAGCGAGAAACGTAGAGCGAGTAAGAATCTGCAATATTGTAAAACTCCTCGATACTTCTTACTCGTTCATGATAAAGTCATTCTTACTTATCAAAAAAAGCTACTGTACATTTGCAAGCAGTGCATCAATTTAGATAATTGAGTCAATAAACTACAAGCTCTAGAAAGAGTTATCATCTTGTTTATTAGTACTAGTAACTAACACTTGTGTAACTGTTATAGCTATTGAACTAAGCCACAAGCTCTACCCTAAATCTATAAAGAGTTTTTGGAAGAACTAAAAATATATCTTACATGAATGTAAGAGGAGAAGCTATCAGTTTTTAAAAACTTTGTATGCATCAAGTCAATTGAAAGTATTGAATTCCGGAGCTAATTTGGCTCACTGATAGCTTAAATTTACTTAACGTAATATCTTCCCTGAAAGAAAGATCAAAAATCTGTCTTTATAATACAAAAGTTCTCCACCATTGATGTATTCTCGTACCATCCGGTAACAATCCCTTTCACTTTAACTAAAAAACTATTTTCCATGTCAAAAACCCTTATTTTACTACAGTAGAAATACTAATAGAGTCTACCACACAGGTTTTCTGCTAAGAATAGAGTCATGTATTTTTAAATGAAGGTACACGTTTTATCTCATTTTACCCGCCAATATACCTTTTCTTAGTTTTTTCATACAGGAAGCCTATCAAAACTATTATAGATACTTAAGTAAATAAAATGTACCTCATACTAAATCCGTTATTCTAAACTTAACATTCTCAGTAATACCACCTGACATAACTGAAATCTTTGCGCTCATACTTATTTTTAGGTAATCTATTAGTTCATCAACCAATATATTGGGAGCAGAGGCACCTGCAGTAATGCCTACTTTTTTTATACCTTGCAGCCAGTTCTTGTTCACACAGCTGTAGTTATCAACTAAATAAGCCCTTCTTCCTTTTGTAATACACAGATCTAATAAACGATTCGAGTTTGAGCTATTTTTACTTCCTATAATTAGTACTATGTCTACAAGGTCAACTAATTTTTTTACAGCACTCTGTCTATTTTGTGTTGCATAGCATATGTTTCTTAAATCAGGACCTGTAATTTTTGGAAACCTGAGCTTCAGAGCAGCAATAATTTCTTTAGTATCGTCAACACTTAAAGTAGTCTGTGTGACATAGGACAAATTATCTGGATTTTTAACTTTCAAATTATGTACATCTTCCATAGTCCCCACTAAAGTGATAAGATTATCTACTCTTCCTCTAATTCCAATAACCTCTGGGTGGGCTTCATGCCCAATTAGAATTAATTCTCTACCATTATCTTTATGTCTTTTTGCTTCTTTGTGCACCTTACCAACTAATGGACATGTTGCATCAATCACTTGAATACCATTCCTTTTTGCTTCCTCTTCTATATTTTTTGATACTCCGTGTGCACTAAAAATTAGTATTCCATTATTATCCTTAACATCCTCAATACTACTCACAAAAACCACTCCTTGTTCCTTAAAATCCTCTACTATATATTTGTTATGAACAATCTCATGTAGCACATAGACCTGCCGCTTACCCTTATACTTTTCTAAAGTAATAGCTAACATGTCTATGGCTCTCTTGACCCCTGCACAGAACCCACGTGGTTCAGCTAAAATAATTTCCATTTTTCTAAATCAGACCTTATACAAGTATTCCTCAAAAATAAACCGTGCTCATTATATTTCTATAGTACCATTGTTTATATCTATAATAATAAATTTTTTGTAGAGACTTAACTATCTAGTACTACAGAAAACTCAAAAAAGAACATTTTAGCATAAGGCAACATTCATTTTCGATAGAAGTGGCGCAATAACAATAAATGCACATACAATATCATCATGTATAGATTTAATAAAAGTCAAGTAATTCAGAAAATATAGCAGCATAGCTCCGTTCCATCTTAAATTTGCTTAAATACAAAGGATTATATGAAATATTTACTCGAAAGAGAAACTTCCTCATAAGAAGGAACTCCCAAGGAACTATTGACAAAATATCATTATATATAAAACAAATTTTTATGACGATACAAAACTTATATATTACCTACAATAATTTGCTTACATTTGCTTTGTCAAGTAAAATCGATGATAAAAACACTATCAGAGTTGTATCATATAACAAACAAAGTAGTATCCTCTTACACTAAGGGCCACCATACACTTTGATAACATTGGCGAGAGTACGTTTAGCTATTTTAAGAAAACCACCGGCAAAAAAAAGTATAATATATGAAGAAATGACTCAGAACAATACATAGAGTACACAAGTTTAATCATGTTATTTATCTTAGTAAGAAGACGTTAAACACTTAGATTCTTACGATGGCTTCAGTATAGAACATTTGTAACTCTATAAAATTAGGCACTTCACAGTAAAACTTTAGCATTCAATAAAGATAAGCACTATTGAATAATAAACTGTTATAAAAAATGCATTTGAAGATAAATAAATTGCCACATGCTATACCCAGCAGATGAAATGGGAAGAGAAAAGCAAACATAACCACTAACCATGTATTAGCAATGCACTACACCATAGAAGAGAAGAGCGATATACTATAGCTAAAATAGCAACTATGTTGAACATTACATACAAGACCAAGATATAAATTACATTTTCTTTATCAAGAACTTAAGTCTATAATTTTGTTTGTCTTTATTGATACAAAGAAATCCGTCCTCTGTTACTGCACAATTCTCAGGAGAAATATCTAAATTGACCTTTTCACCATTTTCATCCATACTAAAACGTACTCTTGGCTCAGAAAAGTTAATTACATCAACCCCAATCCTCTTTACTATCTTTCCATCTAGAGAGGCTAGATTAAGCTCCCAAATGTTATTTGGATCAATATTCCCTGTATAATAACTACACTCACCACCAGCACAATATGAACTTTCAATTAGATAACCTTCAGTAGGAACATCCATAAAAAACCCCCACAAATCACCTGACATACAGAGTACCTTTACATTACTATTTAAAAAACTATGTATACACCAAGTACACTTAACTATAATATAACTAAAAACACAAAATTCAACAGTTAGTTATATAATGAGTCTAAGTAGAGACTAGCTTCTTTTATTAATCCTTCTTACCATGCTGTCAATCATGTGTTTTATTCCTTGATATACAGAGCACATGCCTTCATCACTACGTATATAAGCAGAGCAGGAAAACACATTATGCTCTTCGTCTTCTATTGATAACTCTGTATCACACTTTATATGTTCACCACCTAGTCTTTCTATTAACTTCTCTTTATCATCCCCTATTGTTACCTTAACTCTATTCTTTTCTTTCCCAATTCTGCTACTTAAAATAAAAGCGACTATTGCTGGTGATATACATATTGCACCTATCGGTTTTTTTGCAATGAAAAACTCAGAAACTAACTTTTCGAATTCAGGCAATACTGTTATTGTGTCTTTATTTTCAGCTAAATCAGATAAATTTCTCACAACCCCATACCCACCTGGTATCACTAACATGTCAAAACCTTCAGATTTTGCTTCTTTAATGTCACATATTTCACCTCTTGCAATTCTTGCTGCTTCTACAAGTACATTTCTTTTTTCTTTCATTTTCCCCTTTGATCTATGATCTATAACCTGTGTAATATCAATATCAGGCGCAAAACATTTAGCCTCAACTTCTTGCTGATCAAGAACAAGTAGACTCAGTACACCTTCTCTTACTTCAGTGCCATCAAGATGCCCACATCCTGATAAAACGACAGCAGCTTTTAATTTTTTCTCACTCATAAAGTACCTCATTTCATATAATCTAGGTATTGTAATATAAATTCTATATTTGGGAAGAGACAATTATTTTATATCAATTATGATGTAACTCAAACTTATCAAATATTATATATAATCAAGCATACTAAAGATGCTACAACAATGAAAATCTTATTATAGTTTAGTCGAACTTATTCAAGGAAATGAAAGTTGAAAAGGAGCAATGAAAAACTTCTGGAAGAAACTCAGAGTAAGCGTAAGATAATTAATTTACTAATCGATGATAAAAATAAGAAATTCTTTAAGACTAGAGCATAAAAAAAGACAAAGAAAAAATTAAAAAATTCACCAAAGTTATCAAGCAAGTAGTCCAAATTTTGAGAAAACAGAAGATATAAAAATATAAGCCTTAAATAATTCTGTTCAGAAGTTAATAAATTTCTAACACAAAGAGCAGTTTTATTTCCTACTTAATATGTCTACTAAATCAGATTCTTTGAGTTTACTGTGATCAATTTTACTGAATTTATTAACCATTGCACTCATTTGAATATATTGCTTAATTAAAAGATTAATATCTGATACTCTCGTCCCAGAACCTTTAGCAATTCTGAGTCTTCTCTTGCCATTTAAAATGCCAGGATCTCTCTTCTCTTCCTTAGTCATCGAACTTATGATAGCTATATATTTTTTCACTTTGCTATCATCTGGCACCCCACTACTTAGCTTTTTTGTGAATGAGCTAGGAATGAATTTCATTATACTGCTAATACCATCCATTTTTTTTAGAGTTTTTAGCATCTTTACCAAATCGTTTAAGTCAAATTTGCCTTTTTTCATTTTTTTTTGTATCTTATCAATTTCTTCTCGACCAACTATCTCTGCAGCTCTTTCAACCAATGAAACAACATCACCCATACCAAGAATCCTTTTCGCAACTCTATCAGGATAAAAATCATCAAGGTCACTTAATTTTTCACCGCAAGCAATAAATTTAATCGGGCAATTAGTTGTTAATTTCATAGAAAGGGCAGCACCACCGCGTGCATCACCTTCAATACGAGTTAGAATAATACCAGTTACACCTATTGTTTCATTAAATGACTTAGCTACATTTGCTGCATCTTGCCCCATCATTGCGTCAGCTACTAAAATAACTTCCACAGGTAAAGTTACTTTCTTTATAGCCTTTAACTCATCCATCATATTATTGTCTATATGAATCCTACCTGCAGTGTCTAGTATTAATACATCATAACTACCATCTTTTGCTACCTCCAATGCTCTTCTTGCAATTAAAATAGGTTCCTCCTCACCTGTTATTGTAGGTAAGGTTTGTATATCTATTTGTTTTCCAAGTATTTCAAGTTGCTTCTGAGCAGCTGGCCTATAAACGTCCAAGGATGCAAGCATTACCTTTCTCTTTTGTTTTCTGAGTTTCAAAGCAAGCTTGCCTGAGGTAGTTGTTTTCCCAGCACCTTGTAATCCTATCATCATGATTACAGCTGGAGGCCTGACTGCTAAATTCAATTCACTTTTTTCTGACCCAAGAATTGCAACTAAACTATCTTGCACAATTTTAACTATCATTTGCGTTGGAGAAACACTTTTTATAACTTGCTCCCCTACTACTTTTTCCTTAATATCGTTAATAAATTTCTTTATAACTTCAAGGGAGACATCAGCTTCAATCAGGGCTATACGTATTTCACGCATAGCAAGGCTGAAGTCATCTTCACAAATAATTGATTTTCCCTTGAGCTTATTGAATATAAAATTCAAATTTTCAGTTAAAGATTTAAACATAATAACGCTAATAGAATACCAACTAAAAAAAGAGAAGAAGCTGAAACAAAACTCACTGAATTATAGTCCAGAACTTCTTTGAGTTTATTAGTACTATTACAACACAAATTAGTAAATGAGTCAGCTAAGTTTTGCAATATGCTAGCAGATATTTTTTTTATCTTAAAAGCTAACTTACTAAGTAACAAAACAATATTTGGTATAAGAAATCTAAAAATCCAATCAATATCCATTTTAAAATTTACTCTCGGCAAAAAGAATCTACGCAAAGGAATAAATAACAAAGTGGCAAGTAATAGTAAGTTAAATTGAGACCAGACATTGTTTATGTTATATATAAGACTGAAAATTAAGGATTTATTATAAATAGGTAAGTAAGGATTACCAGCAACTATACATATAAGTGCTAAAATAATCATTGTTATTCTACTATTTTTTTCTCTTAAAGGGTTTAACTTACTTTTGATAATAAATATATAATAGATAAACTTAGGACCCACACTTAAATAAAGCAGCAAACTTAGAGCTTTGTATAAATCTTTGTATAACTCTAAATCAGCACCATTCATTTCAATTTCAGCCATAATGCACGATTTACTGATAAATCCAGCTGTTCCAGGAAATCCGGCCATTGTAAGTACTGCTATTACAGCACATATACCCTCAGTTGATATGAGCCTACTAGCCCTACTGAAACTAATTATTTTTGTTTTTGAAATTATTGAATTAGCAACTACAAACAACAGTGATTGGTAAAACAGGGAGAAAACTATGTGCAATGTTAAAATTGGCACTGCTCTTTTTGAAAAGCTGAGTAAGCTCCCTGCAATAATGAGTAAGCCCATTTGACCTACAACGTAGTAACATAAGAATCTGCGAATATCTTGCTCAAGAGAAGCAAATACGATGCTATAAACTACAGTAATAGAACCAAAGAAAGCTAAAACTTTGATGTGTGTACTGCAAGTGTGTAAAAGCATAACTAAAAAAGAAACTTTAGTAGTAAATAAAGAGAGATACGCAGTACCATGTAATGATGCAGCAGGATATGCATCAACAACCCAAAACGAAAAAGGAAAACAAGCACAGTTTATTAGCAGTCCTACGATTATTAGTTCAGAGATTTGAGTTGCCAGTCCTGCTGTCAGTATAGTTCCAGCGAAAAAGTGTATACAAGCATACCTCAATGCAGGCTCAGCATTCCTGCTGTCTGCAATAATAAAAGATGAACTAATAGCCATTAGTTCACAGAATACTATAACTAGTATTACCTGATTAGATAATATCACACACAATACATTAATAGTGTAAGCAAAAGAAAATAACATCTCTGGAAAGCTAAAGTTTTCTGCGGATAGAATGATTAGGAATGCAGACGATAAAAAAGATGTTAATATGATACGAAAAGATAAATCAAAATTCAGAATTGGGTAAGACCAGTTTAATGGTGTGCCAAAGCCCTCAGGTAGTACTAGTACTATAGCTATTAATATAGCTAGCAGAAGCAATAGTTGGAATTTATAAAACTTCACGCTCATTTAAGCTAACATAGCTCATTATATTAAAGTTAATAAATAAAAACAATCCCCTATGCAATTGATTTCTAATTACTAATAACTAGCTATAATATTTATATCACAAAGCAAAAGGAAAATCGGTCAGATTAAATTTAACCTGACCGATAGCTTTAATAGTGAGGTAAGAATCACTATACCATGTTCATTCCATAATGCTAGATTTGTGTTTAATTTATTTAAAATTTACACAAGAGTATTAGTAAATTATTTATTTTTTGAAATAAATATCGGCATCGTTTTTATAACCAGAAAAAAGCTAACTATTACTAACTTTATAGTACATATATCATAGTATCTTATTACAATATAAGGCTAACAATATTGTCATAGAATAATAGGCAAAGCATTGAAATAACACCAACCTAATTAGTTACATCACTTCAGCACTAACTAAACAAAAAGCTCCTAAAGAGAATTAAATAACAAAAATTATTGCAATATCCTTCAAAAAACTAGTCAGTATATTGATATTTTTATGTCAACGCTCATTTATTCATTAACAAGCTGATACAGCATTAACGTTTCCCTATACCTACTCTAGCAACACAACTTGATTAATCAATACTGTATCATATAGTACACTTGATAATTCCAACTTTACAAATATTCCTACTATATCACTTTTTATAATAACATTTATATCAGCACCATTATGTCAGGAAGTTTGACACATATTTTGTATAAACTTATATTTTATAATCTTTTTCTTTATGAAAAGAAAGCTTTCCTTCTATTACTCCTCAGTTAGGATAAATCTATTGACTCCTTCAGTTTTCATCAAAAGGTTATTACATCTTACTTTATGTAATATTGTTCCCTTTGGGAGATAAGTACTGAGCGATATGTTATAATGCTTTCCCAATATAATTTTCATTGTAACATAATTAAAGTGGAACAAATCTAATAAATCTTAGTAGGACAGCCAGTTGGGCCCATAAGAACTATTTGCTCACCTTTTTGAAGATGCTTACATAAACTAGTAGAGCCACCAATTTCAATCACAATTGTGGAAATAATTCCTCTTTTTCTATCCACTTCAGTACCAGTTACAGCTATACCTTCCATAGCAAGGCTAGTTTTTCTGCTATTTTTTTGAAAGTTTTGCAACCTAAAAAATTGTCCAGGTTGGAAGTTTTTTGCAGCAAGTGGTGCTCTTACCACTATTTCTATCACATTATCAGTTAAATATTGAACTTTCACAACCCTCGCAGTAAACTGTTTTTTAATTCTGCTAAAAAATTTTTTATCATTACGTTCTTGAGACTCTTTTTGGATTTCAGTATCTACCGCTTGAGTAGAGCTCTTTTTGGAAGAAATTTCTCCTATATTAAAACATTCATACAGTTGGTGGTGTAATTCTAAAGCATGAGCTGAAGTAGAACTAACTTCACTTAAAAGGCGAGAAATAATAGGGTAACCGTTTTTAACACTAGCAATAGCTTTTACAACGCTACCTCTATATGAAGGGTGAAGATCACCAAAAAAACTAATCGTCTTGCTACCTTGCTTATACACTAATATTCTATCTTTATCTTGCATCTTAGGAGAGAATATTTGACCTACTTCTCTTCCTGATGAGTCTAGGTGAGAAAAATATCCATTGCTTAATCTAAAAGTTTTCTCATCTTCTGTCGCAATCACTGTATTTGGTTCAGTACCTACTGCTATAAGAATAGAACGCGCTTTTATATATTTGGTCTCTCCAGATTTTATGTCTTTTAGTTTTATCGATTCAGCATGATTATACTTATCTGTTATAACTTCAATCAGCTCTAGATTTTCGACAAAGTAAATTCCTTCCAATAAAGCATTCTGTACTTCTTTGCTATTTAACCGATAACTTGGAGAATCTTTTAAACACCTTCTGTATACAACCTTTACTCCACCAAGACTCTGCATTAACTCCAATACTCTTGCTTCTCTATTCTCTTTTTTTGCTAGATCATACTCTTCACGAATCAGTCGTGCATGCGATATAAACTCATCTGCAATTCCATGTTCTTCTTCTGTCCAATCTTTTTCGATGTAGTTTTTACCATATTTACTAACTAACACTTCATAGCGAAGAAGAAATTTTTCTATTTGGACTGGGTAGTACGCCAAAGCCTCAGTTGCAGTATCAATTGCAGTAAGTCCTGCACCTATAACAACTATAGGCATACGAACTTGCAAATTTGCTATTGAATCAAACCTTAGAGCACCTGTGAGCTGTAATGACATTAAAAAATCCGATGCCATGCGCACTCCGCGAACTAGCATATTTTTAACATCAATCATTCGCGGCTTACCAGAGCCAAGCGCTAATGCAATATGATCAAATCCTAGATTGAATGCATCATCAACAGTTACTGTACCACCAAAGCGAACACCTCCGTAAAGTGCAAAGTTCTTATGCCTTTCCAGTAATAATCTGATAACCTTTAAATAATTCTTATTCCACCTAGCAGTAATCCCATATTCTGCTACCCCACCAAACCCATCAGCTAAACGTTGACTCAATTTTTCATGTTTAAAGTCTTTAATTGGTTGAAAATTATCTTTCAAAGGTTCAATTTTCAGTCCATCAATAGCAATAACGTTATGTCCATCGTTTAGCAAATGATAAGCTAAATTAAATCCAGCAGGGCCAATGCCTGCAACCAAGATGTTTTTGCCAGTATTTTTTCTTGGCAGTGGCCGTTGAAAATTCAGAGGATTCCAACGACTAAGTAGGGAATATACCTCAAAGCCGTATGCTAAGCCCAGCACATCATCTAAAATCTTTGTTTCAACCATTGGCACATTTACTGGTTCTTGTTTTTGATATATACACGAACTTGTGCAGTCATTGCATATTCTGTATCCAGTAGCTGCACATAGTGGATTGTCTATCATCACAATCGCAAGACTGGCTATGCTGTATCCCTTACTTTTTACTAGATTCATTTCTGATATTTTCTGCTCTAGAGGGCAGCCGTGCAGCTCGACTTTGAGCGGAGAAATTTGAAAAGTCTTATCATTGTTGATTAATCCTTTTGAGCAGCTATCCTTATTTTGCTTATGACAAAATATGCAATAATGAACATTATCTAATTCTTTACTCAAGCTTATCTTTTCACTTGTCAAATCAAAACCATATCGCCTTTCTACTTCTTTTGAATACAGAACTTCAACTCCATCTACTTTTTTTCTAGAGAATGATACAAGGTTTTCATAGTAAGTTTTCTTATGAATACTGAAGAGTACACTTTGTTTATTCCTTACTCTCCACGCTGCATACTGCGCTGCAAGCTCTATCTCGCTTTTATGATTTTCTTTATTCTCTAACCAGTAAATTACTTGCTTAGCAAATTTTTTTTCTGTTACTGGCAGAGGGAGAAAACGGTTTAGTTCTCTAGTAATATAATTAATATCAATATTTGCTATGTCAGCATATTTCTTCAATGCATAGCGATGAACAAATAATCTCTTGCATTTATATATTAGAGCAAAATCATTGCACTCCTCTC
Organism: Cruorifilaria tuberocauda; assembly: GCA_013365365.1. Lineage (NCBI taxonomy): Eukaryota > Metazoa > Nematoda > Chromadorea > Rhabditida > Onchocercidae > Cruorifilaria > Cruorifilaria tuberocauda. Next base: position 68,912 of record JABVXU010000032.1, read on the forward strand.
TCAGCTCCTCTACTTCTTTTTCAATGTTAAAAAGCTTTGCGATAAATTTATCAAGCAAGTAAGAAAGATCCACAATTAGTTGGCTATCCATCATCATTTGGACATTTGATATTGATTGCTTACTAGATTCTAATCCTAAACACTTGGATAATTCCGTAGAATTAGCTGAAGCTAGCTTAAATGATACCAAGAAAGAAGCTGCTTTTTTTCTTGCTTCAACTAATAAAGAAAATAAATTTCCATCGCATGATTTGATATAATCTAAAAATATCCTATCTAGTCTTATTAATCCATTTCTGGTATATAAATCCGAAAATGAGATATTAAAATTCAGTTGCATTACTAAATCACACAGGGCATCTACTGTTTTTTAGATGAAAATTTCATATGCTCTGCAACATAGCTAAAATTATTGCTTCTGCAACCCTTTCTTCACTAACATATGCAACACACTCAAACTTACACGCACCTAAACGTGTACTTTTAACTTTAGCTTGAAGAATCAGTGTATCTCCAGGAGCGACTGGCTTCCTGAATTTTGCTCTTTCAATGGACATAAAGTAAACAACTTTATTTTTTGCTATGTTTTGACTTCCCTTACACAAAATGCATATTGTAGATACCTGAGCTAAAGATTCAATTATTAAGACCCCAGGCATTACTGGATAACCAGGAAAATGACCAACAAAAAATGGCTCATTGAAAGTTACATTTTTGACTGCTCTTATATCTTTACCAGGGTTACACTCTATCACCCTATCTACTAAAAGAAATGGGTAAGAATGTGGTAGTATCTTTACAATATCACTGATATTGAGATGCATGTTATCTTAACCTGTCTAGTTAATGGTTTTCAAAGTAAACTCACGTATTTCTTTGTTTATGTTTTCTAATAATACATCCGATAAATCAACTTTAGCAATAGAGTATAAAATTTGGTTCTTCTTTGGAAGAAAGAGCACCAAATCTATACTATTTTTTTCTGCAGCTCTCTTAGCAATTTCTTTTATTTGACTAAAAATATCATCTATTGCATACTTATATCCCTCTTCCAAATACGACATTTTTTTAGCATAGTTATCTCTAGCGTTCACAGCATGCTTATTAAACTGTTCTGTTTTTTCTTTTTTTGCTTCCTCTGATAGAAGTTCAAACTCTTCTTTTGAAGATTTAAATTTTTCTAGCTCACTCTCAAACTCTCTCTGCAGCCTAGAGCTTTGCTCTTTTATTTGTCGTTGTATACCTTGTATTGCAAGAGATTCATTGATAACTCGATCACTATCAATGATTGCAACTTTTGCATTGAACGCTCCCTGAGGAGGATGTTGTTTTATAGCCTTATGAGCTGCAAACAGAGAAATAATTAAAGCAATAACTGATATAAAAAATTGTGTGTACTTCATTTTGCTCCAGTTTCAATAGAAAACTTAATATTTGATGATGGTATTACATCATAAGGCTCTTTGACTAGAGGAAAACCAAAATCTAATCTAACCCTACCCCCAAAAGGAGAAGGCATTGAAAAACCAAATCCAGGAGATACTCTCACAAGTTTACTATCATAATAGCCTTTCCCACATACATATTTCCTATTTTTATCATCTATGCCAAAAAGCATTGCATAGTCAATAAACAATGAACCCTTCACAACAAGGTAATCATACAACTTTGGTAGCGGGAAATCTACTTGCTGTGTTAGATTAAAATAAGTCTTACCACCCAAGCTCTCTCCTTTCCCCTTTGTCCTTGGTCCAATACCAGAGAGGTCAAATCCTCTAATCTCATTCCCACCTTTAAAAAAGTGTTCGCTAATACTTAGATCCTTATCAGTATAGGAAAAAATATGACCTGCAGACATTTTAAAGCGTAATATTGTATCATCATCTATGGTCCTTAATATAGGGTGTGCATAAAAGGACGAAAATTCAGACTTAAGAAAATTTACATTTCCTCCCAGTCCTGAGATATCCTGGCTCAAGCTTAATAAATATCCCTGCCTTGGAACATAGAGATTATCTAGTTTACTATATGATAGTGTGTACCCTAATGATGAAATGTGATGCTCACCTTCTTGATCTAGTACCATTTTAGAGATATTGCCAACTTTCCCACTATTATTACCTGAGTATATATAGTTGTATTTATAATAGTAGCGAAAGAGATTAGCTAAATTTTCTGTAATTCTATGTGATAATTTTATAAAGAGCCCCACGTCACGACTACTGAAAGCAGTATTTGGTTTATCTTGCTTTTCATAAAACGCACCTACACCTAGGGATGTATCAGAGTCATTAAAGTTATTCTCAATAGCTTCCAAACCAGTTGAGAATGTATATTGGTTTTTCTCAAAAGCAAAGGAAAGCTCTTTTCCACTACCAAACAAATTGCGGTCTTTAAAGTCAGTTTTTAAAAATAACCCTCCTGGAAGGGATACTCCTCCTCCTAAGTATAATGAAGTAGTATTTTTTTCTTTAATATTCAAGTCAAGATTTACTGTATTGTCGTTAACTGCGTAGCTATTTATCTTTACTGCTTCAAAAAAATCACTGCTAACTAATTTTTTATGTGACATCTGAATTTCAGATATATTATATAAATCACCTTCTACTACGCTTAGCTTACCTCTAATCACCTTATCTAAAGTACGGTCATTACCGTCAATCGTAATTCGATTTATATAAATCCTATTACCAGGCAGTATTTTATAAGCTACATCCACAATATTATCATGCTGTTTATATTCTGGTTCAACCTTTGCGAATAGATATCCTCTCTCACTTAAATATTTGCCTATTTTCTCTGCTACACTACTAACTTTAAACTTATCAAATACTTTACCATCTTCTTCAGTTACTAGACCTAATATTTCCTCCTCTAGTGAATCCTGAATTTTAGTTTCAATATTAACCTTGCTATTTCCAAACAAGTACTGTTTGCCTTCATCAATCAAAAAAGTTAGAATAACTTGATTGTCACTATCAACTTCAGCAATTGCTTCAACATTATTCTTAATATAGCCCTTAGAAGAATAAAAACGATCAAGCAATTCTTTGCTAGTTAACAAACACCGTGGGAAATAATGATCTATATCCTTAAAGAAGATCATAAATAACCTACTAAATATATTATTACTTTTCACTTCAATAGCTTGCTCTAATTCGTCTTCAGAAAAGTTCTTATTACCTATAAACCTTACATCCTTAACTCTAGATGTTTTGCCCTCCTTTATTTTGAAGACTAAATCCACTCTATTGCCATCAAGTTTACCTAGCTCATATTTAATTTTAGCACTAACTTTGCCATTATTTCTATAAGTTGAAGCTAAGTTTAATAAGTCATTCTGCAGCTTTATTTCAGTAAAAATGGTTAGAGGTTTTGATCCAATTACATTGTTCAATAGCTCTTTATTTTTGAACAGCTTATTACCCTTTAATATTATCCTATTGATTATTGGATTTTCTTGAACTTTTACCACTAGATTTTTTATATCGTTAATATAAACGCTAACACTAGCAAACAATTTTGTTTTATATAAACCCTTTGTAATTGAATCTATGTCATCATCATTTACATAATTACCAGGTTCTAACTTTGTATAAAATCTTATCGTTTGATCACTGATCCGTTCATTACCAACACACTCAATGTTATTTATCTGGATTTTATTATCGTTTTCGAAAGCAAGAAGCAAATCAGGAACACAAATAAAAACCAATATTAGTATATAAAATATCCTCTTCATATTCATCTTAAAAGAGATGTTTTATATCATTCAAGATTGCAATTGCCATCATCAAAAATAATATAGTAGCACCAAAAGTAGCTGCATATTTGTGATAACTAGGACTTAAATCTCTACGTATAATTACCTCTATGACATAGTTAAATAAGTGTCCACCATCTAGTAGTGGGATTGGTAATAAATTAACTGCAGATAAAGTGGCCGAAAGAACCCCTATAAAATACAAAACCATAACAAACCCCTTTTTAGTTGATTGTCCAGAGTATTTTGCAATTTTTATTGGTCCACCTATTTCATTTATACTTCGCTTGCCAATAAGAATTTGGAAGAGAGCTTTAATTGTTAAGCGCATAACACGATAAGTTTCACTTACGGATAGATTAATAGCTTCAAGGAAAGATGATTGTTTTACTACAGGTACATTAACTGAAGTAATCCCTATAGTCTTTCTTTTTATCTCATCACCAAAAAGATCTTTATCCTCAACTATTAATGGAGTCATGGTAGTTTTATAATTTTCATTATTTCGAATATACCTGATTTCTATTTTAGTCTCAGGGCTTGACATCATAACACGTGAAATGTCTTCAAAATATTTTATCTCACATTCATTAACCTGTGTAATGATATCACCTGGCAATAAACCAGCTTGGTCTGCTACGCTACCGTTGATTACACTCCCAATTACCGGTGGAGGACGATGGTAGCCTGTTATACTAAAAAATAACGTAAAAGCTACAACAGCTAATACTACATTAGCAAATGGCCCTGCAAAAATTATTGCTGTTTTCTTATACTTCGGTTTTGTATGAAGTGAATACAACTTTTCTACTTCAGTAAGCTCCTGTTGGTTAGCTGAAGCATTTACTGTGCTATTATCTCCTAGCATTTTAACATAACCACCAAGTGGAATAGCACTTAATTTCCATCTCGTTCCAGATTCATCATAGAAACCAAAAACTTCAGGACCAAAGCCTATAGAAAAAGACTCAACCCTTACTTTGCATGCTTTAGCTATAATATAGTGGCCATATTCATGTACAAATATTATAATAGAGATAATCAAGGAAAATGAGATAAAATAATATATTCCATTGCTAAATTGATGGATAAGACTAGAAATCAGCTCCACTTCTATCTAAGGTCTTGAATAAAATATTAATTGTATTAAAACACACCTTGCTTGACAAGCGTTTAATTTGATCCATATATTAAGAATTGGTTTAACAAAAATGGTGAATACCTCTTTATTAAGAAGAAAATTGATGTATAGAAGCTTACATAGAGGATGCAAAGAGACTGATATACTTCTGGGGCATTTTGCACTAAAGTATCTAGATAAGTTCTCTCTAGAAGAACTAACTGAGTATGAAAAAATAGTTAACCTTGATGATTATGAATTATATTGTTATATAACTTGCAAAGTAGACCCCCCTCTCAATATAAATAGTAAAATAATGAACTTGATTATTTGTTTTATTAAAACTAACTCTTTAATTACCCACCAATAACCTTACTCACCATGTTTAACTTCAATGTCATATTCTTATCTCTATATCCCTTGTACCTTCAGTTTACTTCATTTAACTTCTTGTTAATTTAAAAATTAAGAATCTCCTTCAAGGTCTGGCAATAATTATGATTATATCATCTCCATTATTTAATACAATAATGCTAAAAACTTTAGCACTAACTTAAAAAACTTTTATCTTGTAGAATATAAGCCCTTACTCATTTATTAAATCAGATAATTTTTTACTGCTACAAAAATAAGTTCTAAAGTATTGAACTCTTGTAAACTTTCGTGCCACTAAGTGCTTTTTTTTCTTTAATTTATAGCTCCTAATAGAAAAAGAACCAAATTTCTTAATTTCAATTCTATTGAAGCATTTCAATGCATTTGAAAGTGCTTCAAAAAGCCTATTAACGATAGCCCTCCATGACTTTCTTATCCAAGAAGGGGATGCTTCTTTGCCACCTTTGTTACTAGACTAGATTTTATTAACATCTATATGAAGCTCTAAAGCCATAATTACTCTGCCGAGAGTATTATATTATATGCTTCAATACCCAAAACTTCTACTTCTACTTTTTCTGATATAGAAAACCTCCTATTTTCTGATAGATGCTCTTGACTTACTGAGAGAGCTACATTATTTTCAATTTCAACAATTAACCCATTATCTTCTTTCTTACTGACAATGGCCTTCATTCTATCACCTATTTTCACTTTCTTTATTAGCTCTACAAGAGGGTCATACTCTATTTGCTTTATACCGAGATAAATTCTCGCTCGACTTACGTTAACCCTTATTACCTTTGCCTTTATTATATCATTAATATTATATTTCTTTATTTGTTCTAAGCCATTCCTAGACCAGCTTATATCTTGTGCATAAATTACCCCCTCCACATTCTCATCTATTTCACAATCATCAAAAACAATGGACATATATAATCCAGTATTGCTCTTAACCCTACCAGAGACAATAGAGCCAGGAGGATATTTATTAGTAAATATTTGCCAAGGATTATCTACACATCTTTTCATGCTCAAACTCATCCTATTTTTAACAGTGTCAACACTAAGTATCTTAACAGATACTTCCTGCCCTCTAGCCACAAAATTACTAACTGGCAAATTATTCTTAACCCAAGTTATCTCTGATGAGTGTACCAACCCTTCAATTCCAGGTTTAAGTTCAACAAACACTCCATAATCTTCTATGCTCGTTACATGACCTTTATGCACACCATCAACTGGATATTTTGACTCTATATCATACCAAGGGTTATCCTCTAGCTGCTTCATTCCTAGAGAGACTTTTGCATTTTCTTTATCTATTTTTATAACTTTGACTTTTATGCTTTGGCCACAAGTAAAAATTGCAGATGGATGGCTTACTCTACTCCAAGAGATATCTGTAATATGCAATAAGCCATCGACAATCCCTACTGCATCTGACTCATGAATGCCAACAAATACCCCGTAATGAGTAATGCTTTTTATTCTTCCCTCTATTACATCACCTTCACTTAAAGATTCTAAAAACTTAATTTTTTCCCCAGCATGTAATTTTTCTAACACTAGCTTTCTTGATACTACAATGTTGCCTTGTTTCTTATCCACTTTAAGTACAATGAATTTTTGTTCAGTATCAATAAGGTGCTTAGTATCCCTTACTTGCTTCAAATCTACATGACTTAGAGGTAAAAAAGCACTTATTCCATCTCCAAGATCAACAACGAAACCGCATTTAATTGAACGTTTAATAACTCCGCTCACCTCAGTTTGAGTAGCTGCACTCTCTTCCAATCTATGCCATTTTTCATCTCTAATTGCTTTCTCGCGGCTAAGAGATACGTTACCATGATAATCCTCGATTCTTTCTACATACACTCTAATTTTAGAACCAACAGCAATTCTATCACTATAGCCTAGTTCTTTAATTGGAATTCTTCCATCAGACTTTAAGCCAACATCAACTACAATATCATTAGAATTTATCCTTGTAATTACGCCTTCTACTACATCACCTTCTTTAATTTTCTTGACGAAAGAATCTTGGAATAAAATGTCATCTCGACCTTCGAACTGACCTTGATGCACCTCTTCTATGAATCTGTTTGACAACAGTTTTTTGATATTAACTGAAGGATTTACAGACGGATCATCACTATTCATATATTTTAATTCAAATTTTATTAAAAATAATATAATATACAATATTAATAACTTATCACAAGAAGCTTTTTTGCTAACCCATTAATTTATCTTTAAGAGTTATCTGAGCTATATGTAAGTATAGCTAGTTAAAATAAAATATTACAGTAACTTACAACATATTAAAAATACTGGTGGAAGCAAGCGGAGTCGAACCGCTGACCTTCTGCGTGCAAAACAGATGCTCTACCAATTGAGCTATGCCCCCAGTTGTCGTAGAGTAAATTGACTAGACTAGAATACAAGAAGTGTTAAGCTGCTGTCAAGAAGCTTAATTATGATATATATTCTGCATATATAAAAACTTTAGTTTGATTAAAATGTGTAAAAGATATATCATATACCCAATAAATTCAGTGATCCCGTAGCTCAGCTGGTAGAGCAACTGACTTTTAATCAGTAGGTCGCGCGTTCGATTCGCGCCGGGATCATCAGAAGTGTTTTGCTGCCTCTCCTTTATAAAAACTCTAGTGGTGTGTTATTTTAATCCGCTGTATATCCTTCTATTTTAACTATTACTTTAAAAGTATTACTCCTATAATTTGCTATTTTTAATGCTATTTTAAAAAGTAAGTACTTTTCTATGACTTTAAAAAATAAATAGTTAGGAAAAACCAATAACATAAACAATTGCCAGAAATATTACAGATAATAAGTGCTTAAAATGACTTAAGCAGAAGCAAGATATAATATATAAAAATATAAATGATACGCTATTGACCTTATAGATTGGCAACAGTGATATGATGTCACTACTATACTAGTTCTAAAAATACATCATATTCTGGTAAGATAAATAAAAAGATCATAGACAGTAGAAGTAAGAAATCAAGAAAAGCTGTCATAAAATAAGAAAGTGAAGAAATCCATGGTTATTTGAAAAGTTAGAACCATAATATTACAACTCAGGAAAGAATTAAGCAAACTTCAAGAAAACAACAGACTAATAAACAAGGTCACAAGGTAACACTGAACTACCATCAGGATAATTCAGATCAAGCAAATAGATGTAATGCAAAATTAATAGAAGATAAATTCTATGGTCAACGTAAGAAAACGATAATCTTGCAGAAGTAAATAAAAAAACAAGTTCACATAGAAACAAAGAATAAAAAATTTTTAAATAATCTACTAAAATGATAACCAACACTGTATACTACTGTTGTCAATAGTAATCCTACTATTGAATTAGCAGTTGTGCTATTTAAAGCAACTAAACCTTACTCAACTAGATAAGGGAAAATATCACAAGTATAAACGTAGACTTGGATATCTAGGAAGGAGTACTTAGAATAGAAGAAAAAAGCCTTCTTGATAGACCACTATATTTAGTTCCTTTTACCTCTATCTATACCTCTTTTCTACTTAGAAATCCATTATTCCATGAATGAAAGATTACAATATTGACTCTTCTAAAAGTTGCTCACCCTCATCTTCGTGAGGGATATGATTATCTAGATTTTTAAATAAATCTCTGATTTTGATTTCTATTTCAGTTGCAACTCCTTTGTTTGTCTTTAGATAATTTTTTACATTCCATTTCCCTTGTCCAAGGCGAGTGTTGTTATATGAATAATAAGTGCCAGCTTTCCCAAGTATACCAAGCCTTGTTCCTATATCTATTATTTCTCCAAGTTTTGATATGCCCTCATTGTATATTATGTCAAATTTTGCCTCCCTAAATGGAGGAGCAACTTTATTCTTTACAACTTTAACTCTCGTTTCATTACCTATAATGTTCTCCTTATCCTTTATTGTACCAACTTTTCTTATGTCAAGTCTTACAGAAGAATAAAATTTCAATGCGTTTCCACCTGTAGTAGTTTCAGGACTTCCATACATTACCCCTATTCTCATACGAATTTGATTAATAAATATTAATACACAGTTTGCTCTTGAAACTGCTGAGGTAAGCTTTCGAAGCCCATGACTTAGAAGTCTTGCATGTAGTCCTATATGCTGATCACCAATATTTCCTTCAATTTCAGCTCTTGGGGTTAATGCTGCAACTGAATCAACAACAACCACATTAATCGCACCAGAACATACTAAATACTCAACAATATGTAAAGCTTGCTCTCCAGTATCTGGCTGTGAAACTACCAGATCGTCAGTGTTCACCCCAATCTTACGGGTATATATGATATCTAATGCATGCTCTGCATCAATAAAAGCACACAATCCACCTTTCTTTTGGGCTTCAGCAACTACATGCAAAGCAAGAGTAGTTTTACCAGAGCTCTCAGGACCGAATATCTCAATTATGCGTCCTTTTGGTAATCCACCAATGCCAAGAGCTGAGTCAAGTCCAATCGATCCTGTAGATACTGTATCTATCTTCTCTATAGGGTTTTGCTTTAATTTCATTATTGCACCCTTACCAAAAGCTTTTTCAATCTGACTTATTGCATTTCCTAGTGCTTTTTGTTTATCATCATTACTTTCCTCTATATCACTCATCATAGATCACTTATCAACTTGCATAATTTTCATGTTAACTAAATGTAAATAGTCTGCCAAGAATTTTTAACTTAAAGAATAACATTGTCATAGATAAATGACCTGACTTGAATTATATTATAAATAGAAAATCAGACAAACTTGCAGTGAGATATAAAATAACAGCAGAATACAATGGTAGCAGTTTCTCAGGTTGGCAAAAACAGCAGCATTCTGCTAACTCAATCCAGGAAACCATAGAAAATGCGATATTTAATTTTAGTGGAGAGCAAATTACTTTACATTGTGCTGGAAGAACTGATGCAGGAGTTCATGCTTTAGGGCAAGTTGCTCATTTTGATATGGAAAGAGAATTCAATCTTCATAAAATAAGAGCTGCAATAAATTACCATCTTAAATCTATTCCAGTGGTTGTACTCAACGTAGAAATTGTAGATAATGCATTTCACTCACGATTCTCAGCAAAAAAAAGGCATTACGAGTATAGAATAATTAATCGCTATGCCCCTATAGCTCTCGAAGCTGGTTATGTATGGCAGATATTTGCTCCACTTGACGTAAACACTATGCGTAAGGCTGCTAAACACTTGATCGGGAAACATGACCTTTCAAGTTTCTGTTCAAAAAGCTGCCAAGCTAAAAATTTAATAAGAACAATTGATGATATTGAGATAGTCCAGAATGGAAATCATATATACATTAAAATATCTGCTATTTCCTTTTTACATAATCAGGTAAGAATCATTGTCGGCACTTTAGTTGAATTTGGGAAAAACAAAACTGATCCACAAGAAATGATAAATATATTAAATCAACGCAAAAGAAAATCTTCTGGAATGACTGCACCACCTTGCGGTTTATACTTGGTGAAGGTAGATTATTAACTTATATTCTCATTGGCATCACTATATATAATGCATTCGGATCATCCTCGTCAGTGATAATTATAGCACTACTAGCATCAGTAAAACTAAACTTGCATTTGTTTCTTATACAAGATAATGCATCAAGTAAATAACGCGAATTAAACCCTATTTCTACATTTGTTCCATTATAATCTACCTCTATAGACTCAGTTGCATCGTTACATTCTTGAGAGCTTGAGTGTAGAGTTAATAGTTTCTTTTGTAAAAAGAATTTTACAGACTTTATCTTATCAGATACTACAACAGAAACTCGATCTATAACGTTAGCTAACTTACTGCTTTCAACGATCATTTGCTTATCCCGGTATGTAGGGATAACAGTCTTGTAATCAGGAAAGGTGCCATCTATCAACTTTGATATCATCGTGTACCCACTACATGTGAATTTGATTTTTCTATCTGAAAGTCTTATGTCAACTTTTTCACAACTATCTAACACTTTCAGTAGCTCCATGACAGTCTTGCGTGGGATAATTACACCAAGTTCCACATTGATGTTTTGGGGTTTTAGTCTCTTTACACATGCTAATCGATGTCCATCAGTTGCAATACAATATAGAAACTGCTCATCTAAACTTAGGTATATTCCATTTAAATTGTACCTTGTATCATCCAACGATACTGCAAACTTTGTCTTAGTTAATAGATCTATTAGATCCGTATTTAGTAGAGTAAAACCATGTTTATAATCTCCTTCTTCAAGAAGAGGAAAGTTATTTGAAATTACATTTGGTAAAGAAAAGCTTGCATTTCCACAAGATATCAACAGTTTCTCCTGATCATTCATTTCAAAGTGAACATCCAAATCAGCTGGTAGTTTTTTTATGATACTATGTAAAGTATGAGCTGGGATTTTTATTTCTCCTTCCATTAATACATCTGCAGCAAGTGAGGCAAATATTGAAATATCAAGATCAGTTGCTTTTAATTTTATGCTACTATGTTGTGCCATGATATTTATACACGCTAAAGCATCTATCGCATGACGTCTTTCAACTACTCCGCTTATTTTAGATAACGTACTTAGAAGATTTGCACGTCCTACGCTAAAACTTACCTGGCCACATACATAACTTTGCTCTTTAGTTTTTACATTTACACTTGCAACCTCTGACATACAGATCTCAAAAATATATTCTAAATGATATTCACATTCTACTTAAAGTAAAGCGCTATTTAAGACTTACAACAATCCTACAAACAGGAACTCTATTGCTAGTTCAGTTGGAGAAGGTCATTTCAAAAAATGAACATTTATGGAAGCTTCTATGCATAGCATTATAGCTAGGTCCTACACTAATGACAGGTTGTGAGGTAAAAGATAAAACAATGAAAAACTTTAAGTTTAGAAAGGGGATTGATTTAGGGGAAATAGGCATTTATCTTTATATGTAATTTTCATATGATAGACATATATGCACCCAATCATATATTTACTTAACCTAATACTTGATCTTTACAGCTTCATTCTAATATGTTGGGTTATTCTGGATTGGTTGATTAAAATTAATATAGCTAACATGTATAATGAAGCTGTGAGCAGCGTAATGCAAACTTTAACCAAGCTCATCCACCCACCATTAAAGGTTATTAGAAGATACATAGGATCGGTCAATGGATTAGATTTATCTATAATGATACTACTAATAACAATTCACTTTGTGAAATACACAATGAATTACTACTTCAAGTAGATGATAAAAAAATATCTGAAGCCAATAATATACCTATTGGCACTAATATATATATATATATCAGTTTTCAGTTACAACTATAAAGACCCATCCTTAAATACAGTTACAAATGAAAGAGTAACAAACTGGGGTGGAGTAGTTGGTTCATATTCAGCTGATATATTAGTCCAATTTTTTGGATTAAATAGCATTACAATAGTTACGACTGTAGTTTACTTCTTGATTTTTAGGCCACCAAAAAGGCTGCTAAAAATTAGCTACCTAACATTGATTAACCTAGGAATATGTGCTATATTGGCTAAATTCCCACTTAGTACTACTGCAAGGTACATGCACAGTGGAATAGTAGGAAATATTTTAATTAGCCACTACCCATTTTACACATTTATAATAGCATTTTTAGTAGGAATATTAGGATTGATTGGATGGAAGAGAACGATTCAATCTTTATTCCTTCTATGCAAAAAAGTAGCTTACCTTTCTTCAAATCTTCCATTTTCTATGTCAAATAAAATCGTTAAATATCTAAATCTAGTTGCACCGTTAGTAGTAGAAGAACAAAGCGTTCAAATTGCTGTTAAGCAAGAGCTAAAAGGAAGACAGAAAAAAAATACTAAGAAGGTTTCTACAACCTTTAGTAAATTTGAATTTCCAAGCGTTCACTTACTTTCTAAAGTAGAAAAATCTTTACATAAAAATCAGCTGAATGGAATGGAAAGTAATAAAAACTTGTCCCTATTAGAACAGGTTCTCAATGATTTTGGCGTGCAAGGAAAAATTATCAACGTGTGTTATGGACCGGTTGTAACTTTATACAAATTTGAACCACAAGCTGGCACAAAATCTGCAAGAGTGATCAGTCTTGCAGATGACATTGCACGTTCAGTAAGTGCAGTCTCTGCAAGAATTTCAATAATCCGTGGGCAAAATGCTATAGGAATAGAATTACCAAATAAAGAACGAGAGATTGTTATGTTACGTGATTTGTTCGAATCTCAAGAGTACCAAAATGCAAACTTAAATCTTCCAATCGCACTAGGAAAAGAAATAAGCGGAAACCCTATCATCGCTGATTTAGCTAAAATGCCACACTTGCTTATTGCTGGGACTACAGGATCTGGCAAATCAGTTGCGATTAATACTATGACTCTTTCACTTATTTATCGATTAAGTCCTAGTGAATGTAAGATGATAATGATTGATCCAAAAATGCTTGAACTTTCAATATATGATAAAATACCACATTTAATAACACCAGTAGTAACAGAGCCAAAGAAAGCCTTGATTGCCCTTAAGTGGACAATAAAGGAGATGGAAAACCGCTACCGCATGATGTCATATTTAAGTGTACGAAATGTAATAAGCTATAATAAAAAGATTACAGAAGCAATAAGCAGTGGGAAGGAACTTGAGCGTGTTGTACAAATTGGATTTAACTCAACAACAGGCAAACCTCTATTTGAAAAAATGTCCATTGAAATGGAAACATTTCCGTACATTGTAGTAATCGTAGATGAAATGGCAGATTTGATGCTTATTGCTGGTAAAGACATAGAGCGTTCTATTCAACGCTTGGCTCAGATGGCTCGTGCTGCAGGAATACATATCATAATGGCAACTCAACGTCCATCTGTAGATATTATAACAGGTGTGATAAAAGCAAATTTTCCTACAAGGATAAGCTTTGCTGTTACTTCTAAAATAGATAGTCGTACGATACTCGGTGAACAAGGTGCTGAACAATTACTTGGCATGGGTGATATGCTCTATATGGCCCCTGGTGGTAAAATTATTCGAGTTCACGGCCCATTCGTAAGTGATAATGAGGTGCAGAATATAGTTAATCACTTGAAAGCACAAGGGGAACCAAATTACATAGAAGAAGTTACAAAAGAAGATGAAAATTTTTCTATAAAATCTAGCAATGAAGCAGATAATGAAGAAGATAGTTTATATAAACAAGCAGTAATTATCATACAAAGGGATCGAAAAGTTTCAACTAGTTACATTCAGAGACAGCTGAGAATAGGATACAATAGAGCTGCAAACATTATTGAAAGAATGGAAAAGGAAGGTATTGTTAGTGCCCCAAATCACTCAGGAAAAAGAGAAATATTGGAGTAATAACCCCAAATTATCAGCATTACGATACTTAACAAATATTTGATATAGTATTTAATTTAGTAAACAAGATATAATGAATCTATCTGCAAAAGTGTTTTTTAACTCACTCATTTTTGGGTTTGTTCTCTACCCTTGCTTTCTAAAATTTCTAAAGAAAGTTAGCAAAAGTGTACAACCGATCAGATCATGCGGACCAAAAAGTCATCTAGTTACAAAAAGAAACACTCCTACTACAGGTGGAATAATAATACTGATCTCTACTTTACTGCCAATTTTACTCTGGACACAGCTAACGTTGGAAACTATGTTGCTAATATCTATAACTCTATTTTTTGCTTTAGTCGGATTTATTGATGATTATTTAAAATTAAAAGTAGACAATCATGAAGGTTTGAGTGCAGAAACTAAAATACTTATACAACTCATATTTACCTTCGTTGTTATGTTTATATATAAGACACATCTTGTTGAAGGTTCTACAAAAACGTTTTTATTTAGAGAAATAATGATTGATTTTAGCTATATGTATGTTCCATTTGCTACATTTGTAATTGTTGGTTCCGCTAACGCTGTAAATCTTACAGATGGTCTTGATGGCCTTGCTGCAACTCAATCTATCACTTCCTTTGTTTCTTTGGGACTAATTGCATACTTAACTCAATCAAGCATGAGCATTGTTTTATTCTGCATTGCATTTACAGGAGCAATTCTAAGTTTCTTGTGGTTTAACACAAACCCTGCCAAAATATTTATGGGTGACGTTGGTAGCTTATCAATCGGTGCAGCTTTAGGACTGACTAGCGTCTTAATCAAAAAAGAAGTGCTCTTAGCTATTATCGGAACTATCCCAGTAATGGAAACCTTATCTGTCATTGTTCAGATATCATATTTTAGATATACAAAATTTAAGCATGGGAGTGGAAGAAAAGTCTTTCTTATGACACCGGTACACCACCATTTTGAAAAGAAAGGATGGTCAGAAAATGAAATAGTTACGAAATTTTGGATAATTTCTATTACTTGTTCAATCTTTACTATTGCTTTCCTGCTATAGAAACCATGATATATCCAAACTTTGCATTAGAAAATAAGTTACCAGGAATAGTAGCTGGAGTGGATGAAGCTGGGAGAGGACCACTAGCAGGTCCAGTAATATCTGCAGCAGTAGTGTTTACCAATAAAACTACAACCATTACAGGAATCAACGACTCAAAAAAACTGACTGCTAAAAATAGGCAAGTCCTATATGAAAAAATAAAGTCTGTTGCAAAATTTGCTATAGGAATAGCAAGTGTACAGGAAATAAACTCACATAATATTTTGCAAGCAACAAAACTTTCAATGCAGCGTGCATTGATAAACTTAGGATTAGAATTAGACTATGTGCTAGTTGATGGCAACCAGACACCTGAAACAAAATGGCAAGTAAGGTCTATAATAAAAGGTGATAGCTTGAGTATATCAATCTCAGCAGCTTCAGTCATTGCAAAAGTCACAAGGGATCAATTAATGCAAAAATTACATCATCAGTACCCAGAGTATAATTGGTACAAAAATAAAGGATATGCAACAAAAGAACATATAGAAGCTATAGGTCTTTATGGCATTACAGAACACCATAGAAAAAGCTTTGCACCGATTTTAAAACTACGCAACCCAATATGTAGTTATCTGTATTTATAACTATCAACAATAAACTTAAATGGTATTACACTATCTATTGTAGCCTTTATATTAGAAAAAGTAAAGCTGATATCAACAGTCTGATTTTTTACATTCTTATTTTGCTCGATTACAAAAATCACTGTTGCCCTCCCAGGAAA
Source organism: Cruorifilaria tuberocauda (assembly GCA_013365365.1). Classification (NCBI taxonomy): domain Eukaryota; kingdom Metazoa; phylum Nematoda; class Chromadorea; order Rhabditida; family Onchocercidae; genus Cruorifilaria; species Cruorifilaria tuberocauda. The sequence continues at coordinate 85,405 of JABVXU010000032.1, forward strand.
GGAAACTAGTTCCTTAACTGATCGATCAATAGATAACTTCACTACACTTATATTATTAACTTCTCTTTCAGAGAAAAGTAAATCTGCAGTCTCATTGTTTACTTTTTCTTGAAAATCTTGATAAACCCTAGGGGTGGAATTGTTTTTTATAAAATTTTTTCTGTACTCTGGTTCAACAACTTTATTAGATTCATATGCTTTAATATACTTAATTAGTAGATACTTAGCTATAGGAATGTATTCATCTCTCTTTCTATCAGAATCCAGCTTACGCATTACAGAAAATTCATCTTCCGCATGATCCGTATACCTAATAAAGTTCAAACTTTTTTTAACAGGAAATAAAAGATATATATTCAACAGCAATAAACATAAGCACATTAGAAGAAATGATACTATAACTACCATCCAAGACCTTTCTACTACACAAAATAGATATCTATGACAGTACCACTCAACTGCTTTACTAAAATAACTTTTGTTTTTTACTGACTTAAGCAATCTATCTTCCATAATAATAGAGAAATAAGCTCAATGATTATAATAAACTTCAAACCATTATCCTTAGATTATAACATTTTTTAATAGATGAATGATGGTATTATCTTGTTTCACGGTATGTAAAATTTACTGATTTTTATGTTTACATTTATCACTTTTACGTCAAGGCTTCCAGAATTATAGGTATTGTCTTGCATCCTCTATGGCTACCATAATAAGGTATTCATTTCGACAAAAATAATCAAATTCATCGTCTGGTTTTACTTTTCTATCTAATCTACTTTTAGTAATCTACCAAGTAGATTAATCTTATACTTTTGTAACATAGGCCTGATATATACTTCTATGTAGAACTTAGAAGATAACAGGTCAATTAATTCTGAATTTAAACTTTTATTTATATCATCAAAACTTACTACTTATGATATAGTAAAACATCAATTGATAATTAATTCAACTTAATACCAAGATAATTAAAATCTCTAGAAATTCCTACTAATCTTCTCTCACAACAGGATCATACATAGTAAACAACTTTTAGTGACGGATATTACTAAGTTTATTAGCTTAAAACTTACCTTATAAGAGTTGCATTTAACAATATTTTTGCTTTTTAGAATCATCTCACCTTAACCCTTAATGTATCTTAGGTAGTTTTATACATCTGCAAAGATAACTATGTTGAACTTCTACTAATTGTATATAGTATTAATCCATTCTCAGGCTATCACATATTTCAAAGATTAAATCAATAAGTTAACCCTAAACTCACGTCAAAAATATTATATTTCATAAACCGGCAACATGATATTAACTGCATTAGCTAGAACATGCCTCCTATCTAGGTGAAATTGCTTAGCAGAAGCAAAAAGCTCATTTACTTTTTTCCACTGATTAAGCAGAACTTCAACATTGCTTACACCACCCTTTATACTTTCTAAAATGAAAGTTTGTATTATATACGATGCTAATTCTAGATCAATTTCACTATTGATTATCTTTTTAATCGCTTCAGAATTATTTAAATTAGAAAGGAATTCATAAAAGCATCTATATGACTCATAAGTGCTACTATTTATTGCATTTATTACCATTCCAGGTGCTCCAGGAAATAAAGTAACTACTTCATCAAATATTTGATCATCAAACTCACACTGAGATGAAACAATTTGCTTTGTTTCAGAGTAAGTCAGTGGCAGCAAATTTATCTGAAAGCACCTGCATTTAATAGTATCTTGTATATTATATGGTTTATGGCTAATTATAAATATCTTGGAGTTTTTTGGTGGTTCCTCTAGTATTTTTAATACTGCATTCCTAGCATTACTTGTCATTGCTTCTAGACTATCTATTATAACAACCTTACATTCTGATTGAATTGGACTCAAGTACAGAAAATTCTTCATTTCTCTTACTACTTCCACTCCTATTGGATCATCATCAACAACATATAAATCTAATGCCATTTCGTTATGGCTCCTTATAAGAAACCAATTAGAAAAATACTTTGCGAGTGTTGCTTTTCCTATACCTTTTCTACCGCAGATTAGCCAAGATTGAATAGCTAAGTTATTCATCAACTTCTTTTTAGCCTGATCATGCCCTATTATCTTTCCCATTCTTTATTCTATGAACCTATGTATGAAAGGATATTACATACCATTTGAAGTGAGACTACACCCTCCCTAATAATCTTGATCTCATCTTGAGTTAAGTCAATAATAGTCGATTCTACACCAGAGACTAATTTGTCATCCTCAACAATTGCTGATAGATGTTGTTTGATAGGCTTAGGTATGTCTTCAGCCTTATATATGCTTTGTTCCCCTGAAATATTTACGCTAGTTGCAACTACTGGAGTTTTTAGTTTGTTCAATATTGAAATTGCAATAGGATGATCAGGAATCCTTATACCTACACTGCCCTTGAAGAATTCATTTGGCAATATATTCTTACCTTTAAGAGGTAAAATATAAGTAATTGGGCCAGGAGAAAACTGATTTATTAAATGAGTATATTTTTTATCTAGCTTTGCTATTCCCATTAAGCCACAAATATCAGCAACAAATACAGACAGTGGTTTATTTTTAGAACGCTTCTTCACTTGGCATATTTTTCTTATAGCTTCACTATCTAATGCGTTACAAGCAAGAGCATAAACAGTTTCTGTGGGGAAACAGACTAATAAGTTATTTTGTATAGCACTTATTATTCTAGATACCATATTATAGTTGCAATTTATATTCACAGTAAATAATTTGCATAACCTTTGCAATACCACTTTTTCTTCCAAAACTTGACATGAAGTAGTATTATAGTTAACATTTAAGTATGCCTATTTAAATAGGATTTAATAACTATGGTTAAACATGTTTACCTCTGAAATTTTCGCAGCAGATATAGCTAATAACACATCAAACATTGGTGCATCTTTTTTTAATCTTATCCCATTAGCATTAATAGTTGTGGTATTTTACTTTTTTATCATCCGTCCACATCACAAAAAATTAAAAGAACTCAGAAAGATGATAGATCAGATCAAGCGTGGTGACATTGTTATTACTTCCGGTGGGATAATAGGTGAAGTCAATAAGCTTGACGAGGCAAATGCACAGTTTGTAATAGAAATAGCACCAAAAGTCGAAATAAAAGTTCTAAAATCCGCTATATCTGAAGTTTTAAATAAAGAAGCTCAAAAAATAGCATTCAAACCGACTGAAAAGTGCAAAATTAAGAAAGAAGATAAAAAAAATAAAACTCGATTATATAAAAGTAAAAAGGAATAAGATAACAATAAAAGTGCTTTATAACTTTAAAACTTGGTTGTGTGTGGAATATTTGGTGTAGTAAGTGATAGCGATTCGGTAATACCAACTTTACTAACTGGATTGCGGAGATTGGAACATAGAGGATACGATTCTTCGGGAATTGCAATCATAAACAATGAAGGCAAGATAGAAGTGAGAAAATCAGAAGGAAGAGTTGAGAGGCTATGTGAAGTTATTGACAATAGCAAAATGTCAAATAGCACAGTTGGTATAGCACATACCCGATGGGCTACACATGGAGCTCCAAGCCTCAAAAATGCTCATCCTATTTATACAAACAACATTGTTGTCGCTCATAACGGTATAATTGAGAATTACAATTTGCTAAAAAAAAACTTAGAAAAAATGGGAATACAATTTCATACTGATACTGACACAGAAGTTATACCAAATATGCTAGCCATATATCTTAATGAAGGGTCTTCACCAATTGATTCTTTATCTAAGTGCTTAAGAAATTTGCATGGTTCATTTGCTTTAGCCTTATTATTTGCAGAATACCCAGATGCTTTATTCGTAGCAAAAAGGAATTTGCCTTTGTCAATAGGCTATAATTACAATACCTCACTTGCTATGTCTGATTCTAATACTTTAAGCTCTCTAGTAGAAAGAATATCACACCTAGAAGATGGTGATATCGGAGCAATAAGGTCAAGCGGAGTTACTATATATAATAATGGTGTACGAGTTGAACGCAATATAGAAAGTAATAGTTTGAACAATTTTTTAATTAGCAAAAATGGTCACCCAAGCTTTATGTTAAAGGAGATTTTTGAGCAGCCTTGTACATTAAATAAAACAATAAATCAATTCTATAAAAAGCATATGGAAGTGATATCTGACAACAAAAAACTATTCTCCAAGATAAGTCATATTACCATAGTCGGATGTGGATCATCATATTTTGCAGGACTAATAGCGAAGTACTGGTTAGAGAGTATTGCTCAAGTTCGGGTTTACTTAGAAATTTCATCAGAGTTTAGGTATAGTAACATAAGACTAGAAAAGGGAAGTTTTGGGTTATTTATATCTCAGTCAGGTGAGACTGCAGATACTATGGAAGCACTACGCTATGGAAAATCACAGAAGCAAACAATCATTAGTATAACTAATACATTGAACAGTAGCATTGAAAGAGTTTCAGACATTGTGTTACATACTCTTGCTGGACCAGAAATTGGTGTTGCTTCAACGAAGACATTTTCTGCACAATTAGCAGTTTTAGCATGCTTTGCCTTAGAGCTTGCAAAAATGAAAGGCACATTGAGTAAAAGGAGAATAAAGCAGATGAGTGATGCCATTAACTCTATCCCAAAATATGTAGAACATGTTTTGAATAAAGTAAAGGTACAACATGTATCAGGAAGTATATTAGAGCACAGAAGCACTATTTTAATCGGTAGAGGGAGCTCATATGGAATTGCAATGGAAGGAGCATTGAAGATAAAAGAGCTTTCATACATTAACACCACAGGCATTGCAGCAGGAGAGATGAAACATGGTTCAATTGCATTAATAGATTCATCAGTACTTGTTATAGCGATTATCCCATACGATAATTTATTTTTTAAAACATTGTCCAATATACAAGAAATTATTGCAAGAAAAGGCAAAGTGATCGCTTTTAGCGACAGGCAAGGAGTGCCATTCTTGAGAGAAGTTTGTATAGATGTTGTTCAACTTCCTGATACTGATAGTTTTATCTCTCCAATAATCTATAGCATAGCTATGCAATTCCTTGCTTACTCTACTGCAATAAAAAAAGGATTAGATGCTGATTACCCGAGAAATTTAGCTAAGTCTGTTACTGTTGAATAGCCTATACAGTGTTAACTGTAATATAACACTTTTTCTCGTACTAGCTAAATTAGCCCAGTTGTAAGAAAACTACTCCAAGAATTGGATCTCTAAACAGTAGAAAGCTCATAAGCAATGAGTAACGCCTTATTAGGTTGATTGGCACTTATTGATTCAGCGTATTAGCTCTTACAGCGAATTTGCGCAGTTATATGCTTGACACTAAGCCTTAGTTTTTTTTACAATCTACTTTGTGAAGGAACAAAAGTGCTTATTCGTTACTGTAGCTGGTCTGCCAAATTCTGGAAAGTCTACACTGGTTAATAGCATTATAGGCAGGAAGATTTCAATCGTTACTCCAAAAGTACAAACAACAAGGACACAAATAAAGGGCATTAGAGTATATAATGAAACACAAATCATCTTTATTGACTCTCCTGGAATTTTTTCAGCAGTTACAAAGCTTGAAAAAGCCTTAGTTAGATCTGCATGGTCAGCGATTAAGGGTAACGATATTACCCTGTTGCTTGTTGATGCAAGTAGTTACTTTAAAAACTTAGAGAGAATCAAGGCTATATTTGCACGATTGCGGTACATAAAAGCAAAATGCATTTTGATTATTAATAAGATTGACCTAGCAAAAAAGTCCGAGATAAAGATAGCTTACGAGTACCTGAATTTACTTTACAGGTTTGAGAGGATTTTCGTAATATCAGCACTTAAGAGAAATGGACTTTCTGATTTGATGAACTACTTATCTGAAATCGCACCAGCTGGTCCTTGGTTTTATAGGAAAAATAAAGTGACTGATTCTTCAGTAAAGTTTTTGTCGGCAGAAACTACAAGGGAAAAACTATCCTTAAATTTGCACAAGGAATTACCATATTCTACAGCTATCAGGACTGAACAATTTCAAGAAAAAAAAGATAAGAGTCTAATCATAAAACAGATCATATTTGTGCTAAAAGACAGTCATAAAAAAATAGTACTAGGAAAAAATGGCAGTTGTATTAAAAAAATTAGCATTGAAGCACGTGATGAATTGGAGAAGCTATTTGCACGTAAAGTCCATCTATTTTTATTTGTAAAAGTACGGCTCTGGACTAATTTCCCTGAAGAGTATATAAGTAATGCTTAACTCTTTATTGGTGTTTGATATTGAGACTATACCAGATGTAAATTCTGGCAAAAACTTACTTAACATTAGTGACAATAGTAATGTAAAGGATAGAAGAGATGCATTGATGAAGTACCACCTTGAACTGACAAATGGACAAAATCCTTTTGTTCGCCATCCTCTACATCATGTTATAGTCATCAGTCTTCTATCATGCAATATAAGCTACAAGGATGGTTATGAAGTGTTCACATTACAAGAAATTAGGTCTAGAAGTACATTAAATTTCAGTGAGAAAGAACTAGTAAAGGAGTTTTTCAATTATATGTCTGAAAAAAGACCAAGATTAGTCTCATTCAACGGACGTACTTTTGACATTCCAGTATTAAAATACCGTGCTATGGTTCATGGCATTCAAGCAGAGTATTTTCACAAAGCTGGTGATAAATGGAACGGCTACAACCAAAGATATAGTAGTGATTGGCACTGTGATTTACTTGAATACCTCTCTGATTTCGGAGCTTCTGTGAGAGTAAAAATGAATGAAGTTTGCGCAGCATTTAATCTTCCTGGTAAAATTGGAGTTAACGGGTCACAAGTTATGGAACTATATGACAGCGGGAAGATACAAGAAGTTCAAAATTATTGTGAAACAGATGTAGTTAATACTTACCTGATCTACTTACGATTTATGCACCACCAAGGAAGAATTACTACTGAAAGTTACAACAAGAGTGTAGAAGGGTTGCTTTTAGAATGTGAGAAAAAGGTACACCTAGAAAAATTTAAAAAAGAATGGGAAATAATCTGTAGTGGGAAATTTTATATTGAATTCTAAAGATAATCCTTAGATCTAAGTTGTATACTACTTTTAGTATAAGTGCACTTCATGCCAAGAACCACGACTATATGGATACTGATAGTATACCATGAAATATAATAAGCACTAACACTTGTTTCTTTATTACTTCTATAATGAAAACAATCCACATAACGCGGTTCGAGTAGTACTGAGATTTAATGTCATTTTAACAGTATTTTTAAGTAATTTCCTATGCTAAATGATGCTTGAATCTAGAGAATTTAATCCAATCAATAGCTATTTAATAAAGATAGATCTCAGCACTAAGTAATAGCTACTTCACTTAAAACCAGTACAAGTCAAAGACAAATGAAATATCCCATAAAAATGGAGCTCAGTAAAAATTTTATTAAATAGCTTTTGAATTTAATTCGTATTTCTATTATCTTACAATCTACAAGTTTAGTTACAAGATTATGAAAATAATAATAGGCAGTGCCAGTAAAGAGTTAGGGAAATCAATAGTTAGTAATTTAAATATTCAACCATCACATGTTCAGGTATCAAGGTTTACAGATAGTGAGACGAGCGTGTATGTGGAAGAAGATATCCACAATCAAAATGTATATATAATACAGTCAATTTCTCCTCCTGCAAACGATAATCTAATAGAGCTTCTACTTACAATTGATGCAGTAAAAAGATTAGGAGCTAAAAACATAATAACAATTATTCCTTACTATGGTTATAGTAGACAAGATAGGATTATTAAAAATAATAATATGCAATCCGCTTTTAGTGCTAAATTAGTCGCAAATCTTATTCAAGCTGCAGGTACAAATGGAGTTGCAGTTATTGATTTGCATTCAAACCAAATTGAGGGATTTTTTGATGTACCTGTAACTAATTTGAGTTGCTCTAAAGTATTTTCTGAATCTATTCCACATATAGAGAATTTAGCAATAGTTGCACCTGATATTGGAGCAGTAGGCAGAGCACGTGCTTTTGCAAATACTTTAGAAAAAGAACATAAGATAAAATTGAACAGTGAGATTATTATAATAGACAAACACAGAGAGAAAGCAGGTACATCTCAGGTAATGAACATAGTTGGGGAGGTAACAAATAAAAATTGTGTTATTGTTGATGATATAGTTGACTCTGGTGGAACATTATGTAATGCAGCTTCTGCTTTAAAAAGTCAAGGAGCAAGGTCTGTAATTTCATGTATAACACATAGTGTATTTTCAGGAAATGCAATTGAAAAAATATCTTCTTCCTTTCTAGATAAATTAATAATTACAGATACCATACTTCACAAATTAGAAAAAACTAGTAAAATAGAAGTTATTTCAATTGCATGTATTTTGACTCATTTCATCATAGGAGGTAAAGGTGACAGTTAGGTCAACAGAAGATGTAATTACTTCACTAATAGAATTTGTCAACAAGAGAAAAGTAACAATTACCAAGAAAGAGATGCTTAAAGTTGCAAAACTTGTGAGAATTAAGTTATCAAATGATGAAACTGAGCACTACTCTAAGGAGTTAACCATGCTTGATTGGATATATGATACTTTGTTACAAGTGAATACTGAGAATATTTCTCCTGTACGTTATGGTGCTATAGAAAAGAATATCCATGTACACAATGATATTGTTAATCCTCAAAGTACTAAAGAAGAAATACTATCCAATACAAAATCTGAGCATGGATATTTTGTAGTTCCAAAGGTTGTAAATAACTAAAATGAGCCCAACATTAGTTATTCATGATAAGTATCAAATGATTCAACATGTTGATATTCAAATCTAGTTGAACCACAAGGGTATAAGTTAGTGATAAAACAGTGGTTATTTATTGTAGTTGATAATCCAGTAACTCACTCAGTATTTAGTGTAATAAAGTCATAAAACCTATTAAATTTTAGTATGAATGAAGTAGTAACATTTGGTTGTCGTCTAAATTTCTATGAAAGTGAATTAATTAAGGAAGCACTAAGAAAAGCAAAGAGAAAAAATGTAATTGTAGTACATAGTTGTGCAGTGACAAATGAAGCAGAACGTCAGGTGAAGCAAAAAATACGTAATATTCATAAAAATGACCCAAGTAAAGAGATTATTGTAGTTGGCTGTGCAGTTCAATTAGACCCTAAATCATATAGCAGTATTCCAGGTGTAAGTAAAGTATTGGACAATCAGAATAAGCTAAAAGCTGCAAGTTATTTGCTAGGTGATGATGAGATATTAGCCAGTAATAACAAAGAAGGTACTCTCCTAGTTAATAAATTCAAGGATAAGTCAAGAGCATTTATCGAAATCCAAAATGGCTGTAATCATAGCTGCACATTTTGTTCAATTACCAAGGCAAGAGGGAACAATAGATCTATACCAATAAGTAGCATTATTGAGCAAATTAAGGCTCTTATAGCAAATAATTATCAGGAAGTAGTGTTTACAGGAGTTGATATTACTGATTTTGGTAAAGATCTATTTGGCAAACCTTCACTTGGTTCAATGATCAGAAGAGTCTTAAAGGATATTCCAGAATTAAAGAGGCTTAGGCTTTCCTCTATTGATATTGCTGAAATCGACGAAGAATTGATGGACTTAATAGGCAATGAATCAAGATTTACACCGCATTTGCACCTAAGTTTACAATCTGGTAATAATTTAATTTTAAAAAGAATGAAACGTCGTCATAGCAGAGAGCAAGCGATAGAATTTTGTCACAAAGTAAAAAGTCTAAGGCCTGATATAGCATTTGGTGCTGATATTATTGCAGGATTCCCAACAGAAACAGATGAAATGTTTCAGGACACAATCAATCTCCTAAAGGAAGCAAACATAGTTTATCTACATGCTTTTCCATACTCAAGGCGAAAGAACACACCTGCAGCACTAATGCCGCAGGTACCGGGGAATGTGCGTAAAGAACGGACAAAAAACTTGATAGAAGTAAATAAAGAAATAATGTGTAACTTTTATCAATCTTTGATAGGGACTAAACAAAGTGTTTTGGTTGAACAGAATAATATTGGCAGAGCAGAGAACTTTGCACTAGTGAAGATTCTATCAAAAGCTGAAGCTAAAAGTATTGTGAATGTTAATATCATAGGAATGGAAAAAGATTATTTAATTGGAACTATTCTTTCTTGATTTTTTAATATTAAGAATAGTGTATAGTAACATCACAAATTTCAAATTTATTCATGACTAGAAAATCCATTGTTTTCTACGTATTGTTAACTTTATGCACTATTTTTTCTGCTCATACTAATGAAAGTTGCTCAGGCAATAAACAATGTGTAAAAAACTCAATCCATACAGAAGAATCTTTATGTCCTGAATATGGGAAATCTCATAAAAAAAAGATTGTACCAGTTAAAGACATGAAACTTGATTTTTATATCAGCATTAATAGTGGTAAGATATACTCTGATAACTCAAAGCCATTTGTAAATGGCATAAAAGCAATTGGAGAGAGGGTATTTACCCTAGTTGAAAGGCGTTATGATGCTATAATAAAAAATATAGTTGCGGATGAAATTGAAAGTGTAAAAAAATTTGATGGTGAAATTAATTTTCAGTGGCTTAACAGCATATCTCTAGGTTACTATGCTGGAAGAAACGGCCAAGTTGATTTTGAAGTTATATATTCTAAGTTTAATATTAAAAACGGCAATTCTACTACAATGCTTGACAGCTCAGCTGGTATATTTGCATTTTTATTAAATATTTATTATACCCCTAGTATTCAATGTGTAAAAATTGCACCATACATTAGTCTTGGCATAGGACCAGAGATTTTTAGACTAAGGAAAGTTAATGGATCATCACAGAATTTAATGCCACTGAATATTCCTTGGTTTGCTTATCAAGTAAAGCTTGGTTTTGATTACTCAATAACCTCAGAAGTCAAATCCTTCTTTGGTTACCGTTACTTTAGCACTCCAATACCTATCGCAGATGATATATCTACCCACAGTATTGGGGTAGGCTTGGCATTTAACTTCTAGCAGAGATTAATGATAGACTATTGTCTTTTTTGTATCAGAAAAACAACAATTACATAACTCATATTTCCAAAAGGTAACACATCCCATATTGCATCACATTATTAGCTAGTTTTCTAAAACTACAATGAAACAGACCTTTAAGGTTTTACTTATTTTTTAATGCTTTATAAAGCTACTAATCATCATACCTTATCTCTTTTAACAGAAATTTACTTGTTTGATTTTAATAATTGAAGCGTCTGCCTAACTTTATCTTACTATAATGTGCTATGCATTCCATACTTGGAACTTTAGTATAGTAATTCCTAATAAAGTTATATATCCATAAATACTTTGCCTGCATCAGATCGGTTAGGTAAATTATAACTCAATACTCACCGTCATACTGTTCATTTTGTTAATTAGATGTAATTGGAATTTTTATTGCTTTATATGTATCAGAGGTAAAATAAACTATCACTTACTAATTATTTATAACATGTACCTAAACTTAAGACCATAGTTGAAAACTAAACCATATGATTACATATCTATTACATTAATAAGTTTACTACATTATACAAGTGCTCTAGTACTAGAAAGGTATTTGTTGTACCCACAAGCCACATAACTCTTTCAGCCTTTTATTTCTATTACTTATCTTACTCTAAGAGAGGCACCAACTACTGTTGAGGTACCTCAACAGCTTTTGCAGATACTTTTCCATCATCCAAAACAATAGGACCTGTTTCTTATTGAACAACAAGCAATTATAAATCATTATTATATTGAGATATCATAACACTACTGTAATTATCACTAGTATTGTTTTTGCTATTACTAATAAAGATACTCAGAACACAGTATTGAATATTAATAAAGTTTATGTAATAATTCTACATTTCTAGTTACTTTATCTATATCTTTATCATTTAGCTTGAAAATAATATTTTTCAATATTTCATGGGTTATGTTCAAGTCAATGTAAGAAAATTTCCTATTATAATTAGCAAACTCTTCTATCTTCTGAAGACCAGAAACCTTCATTGATAAAAATATAATTACTAGCACTTTTTATTTGTCATTCTCTAGAAGAGATGTTTTTACATGCCTCATTAATAGATTTGCTTATATAATCAACAAAAAGGAACATTAAATACTCAAAACAACTATTTTATGCATGGTAGGGACAAGGAGCTCTAGATAAATTTTAGATAACTTGACTACTGAATCTCGTTTTCAGCACTTGGAAACCCTTTTTAGGGTAGGTACCCAAGCCTCTCCCGATTTAAGTCCATATACTGATGACAACATTACATTGAGCTATATCTTCAATATCTTATCATCCGCACATTCATCATATTCAATCTCAACTGTGGAATGCGCAATTTCAAACTTATTTAATAGCATTTTTTTTATCTCATATAAAATATCAGTGTGTTGTGCATCTTGTCTTACCTTAGCATGCATGGTAATTATAAAATAATTATCAGACAATGACCATGCATGTATGTGGTGCACGTCAATAACTTCAGGTAGCCTAGATACAATCTCGCTTTTTATCCCTTCGGCTGACACTCCTTCAGGAGTACCCTCAAGAAGAATATGACAAGAATTTTTAAGAATCTTATAGCCACTGCTTAGAATCACTACACTAACAAATACTGATAAAATAGGATCTACTATTTGCCACTCGGTTAGCATAATAATTATTGATGCAAGTATAGCAGCCACAGAGCCCAAAATATCACCTATAACGTGTAATACAGCACTTTTTATGTTTATATTGCTTTCACACTTACTATGCAATATAAAAAAAACTACGACATTGGCAATCAGTCCAAGTGTAGCAATAATTAACATTATTTTCCATTCGATATTGACTGGAAAAACAAATCTCTTTATTGACTCTATTATAATAATCAGTGAAATGAAGAATAAAGTTAAGCCATTGACAAATGCTGCAATTATCTGTAGCCTGTGATACCCATATGATCTTTGCAGATCAGACTTTTTGGATGAAAATTTATGCGCTATCCAACTCAAAACTAAAGCAAAGAGATCAATAAGCATATGCCCTGCGTCTGATAATAGAGCAAGTGAATGTGAAATTATTCCGCCAACTATTTCCATAAACATTGTTATTGCAACTATTATTATAGAACGAATTAAGCGCTCAGACTCTGCTGCTGAATGTTTGCCATTGTGCACTGATATCATATAAAACCTTTTCATGGATAAAAGTGGGTAACACTGGGCTCGAACCAGTGACCTTTTGCACGTCAAGCAAGTGCTCCACCAACTGAGCTAGTTACCCATTGTTATTTTAGTATAGTTCTTTAGCATAATGAAAGTCAATTTACTTTTCAAGTATTATATATGTTATCCTATCTAATATAATTTAGCAATCTAGATGTAGAACTTTAGCTAAACTCTATGAGTTTACATAGATCAACTATTTACATCTTCTTGCTAAAATAGAAATTTGTGTTTCCTTTGTGAGATCATGTTAAAGTTGAAACATATATTTGAAAACTAAATACAAAACAGAACACAAAACATAAGTAGTCATATATTAAAACGAAATAGCAGCACTAAGCTATATAAAGATAAATTACAAGCAATAAGCAAAAGTATAGTAAACAATTTCAACTTATTGAGAATGCAAGACTATAATGATCATGCATATTACGAACTAATTTGAAAAAACAATCCTTCCTCATTTGGGATAAACGACCTTTTAGAAAAAATAGCATACATTTGTTCGTAACAGATTAGCTACTATTCTTATATAGAGAGACAAAACGTTTTAAATTATAAAATGAACTTATCAAGAAACTGTATCTATAAATATATGCTGATAAAGTCAATGTTATAGTTTCATGTATAAAAGCAAACTTAATCAACTATCAAATTATCAAGACTAGTTAAACTATAATGCATTTATAGATTCATGTGCAAGAAGCTTATTATGTTGGATGCTCTTCAATTGCTTGAAAGGAAAAATTGAAGAACATACAAGAAAAAGTCTGAGTGATAATGTGGAGGAGCTAAGGAATTCTCAGAAGAAGATTATCAATAAAGCATGTATAGAGTATCTTAGAGATCTAGAAAATAAAGAATATAGCAGATGAAAAATATAATATTTTATACATGAAAGTCTCTGAGTAACTTGTACTCACTAGTATTAGTAATCAAATTAAAAATGTATAATAAATATGACATAACACCCAACAAAGAGTGAACTTGAAAGACAATGAGGAAAATCTTAGGAAGAAACAAAATTAATCAAGTCCTATGAGTAAGAAACAGATTTACCATTTTATAGTAAAATAACTTTAAATGCTAACAATGAATTTGACTTTCACATGATTTATTTCAGAACAAAAATTTATAGATCTCACTAACAAAAACGATGATGTCACCATCAAATGAAAGTCTTCTTAAGACTTTAGAAAGCACTTTAAAACCCTCTGATAGAATCCTTGGAATGAAGAAAGGTGGTAATAATCTACTTTTACCATATGGAACGTTTCTAACTTCAGATCATTCTTACTTGAGAAAAGAAAAGATATCAAAAATGTTCAAATAGTAGCTGCAATACTCATATACCATGTGGTGTTATACTGCCTTCAAACAATAATTATATCAGCAATTATAATTATATTATTAAGCATGAATTTGTTATACATTAATATTTCATTTAACTTTTAAGTCGGATCTTGCAGGTTTTTATAAAAGGTTTAGCAGAGGATATTACATAATTAACAGAAAGAAAACAATTTATAATTTTGCAAAATTAGTTTGTGATAGGTATAAGAGAGCCTTGCCTCCCTAGAATGATAATTAAAGAAGTCAATAATCCTTATTGAACAGGTACAATATATCACACATATTTGAATAAACTTATCCAAATTTTTTGATAGCTTGCTTATGCAGAACAGAATATAGAAAAACTCTGAATGGTTTCCTTTATTTTAAGGATCTGATGAGAACGCCCTATCTAAGGTGAAGCAAAGACAATTCAAAAAGGAAGGCTATTTTCTAATTTGGTAAGGACCAACTTCAAGTGCTGAAGATAAGAACATTAGGTTTTACCACTCAAGCTGAACAATAAACAGTAGTTGATAAAGGAGACAAATTACAACTTGGCATTTCAAAAGAAGAACTTGAAGATATATCTAAAGTTTATTCTATTAATCTGTTTCGGAGTCTAGAAACATCTTAAAAAAAGAAATACTTTAATAAATTAAGAGCAGAAAACTGTGTTAGTTAAAAGGAATAACATAAGAACAGAAAAGAGCTCTACTATGACCAAGCTTTAAGGAAAAAGCATAGGTAAACATTACTACACTTTATAGTAACATAAAAGCCTCGTTCAACAATACTGAAGAATAGAGAAGCAATTTCCTTATTAAAGTTTTAGCCAAGCTACATGCACTAAATTATAAAGTTAGTACCTTGCAGAAAGATAAATTCTATTAAAAGAAACAGTAAATTCATAATTTATGACTGTGATGCAAAAAAGCTTTCAATACTACATGAAGATGCAGCCTTCATTGAGGTAACAAAGTGCTAATAGCTATAGATTCGCCGCTATAACTAACGAAAATTGAGAAGCAATACCAAGAATATAACTCATATTTAAAGAAAAACTTAACACAAAGTACTCAATTACAGAAGCGCTTAATCTACCATAAGTAGAATTGCATCTAACAAACACACAAAGAGCTACTGCTTAAATGCGGTAACTCCTCGTGTGTGGAGGTCATACTAACCAAGTATAAGCTTTATAGGGTTACACATTTTTTTGGTATTAGCAAGAATTATAATAATGTAGCACAGCTTTGCGTATTGCCAATCCAAACTCAATCTGTTGTAAAATAACACAATCTGCTATATCGCTGCTAATTTCAACTCCTCTATTCATTGGTCCTGGATGCATAACAATCACATCTGGTTTTGCATATGACAACTTCTGTGAATCAAGACCATACAAATGAAAATATTCTCTCTCTGAAGAAATAAAGCATCCATTATTCATGCGCTCTTTCTGCAACCTCAAAAGCATAATTACATCAGCACCTTTTATGCCTTCAACCAATGAATAATAAATTGAATCTACTTCATAAAAATGTCTGCAAATCAAAGTCGGTGGTGCAATCAAGCATATTTTTGCTCCAAGCATTTTTAGTAATCTTATATTTGACCTTGCAACTCTGCTGTGCAGAATATCTCCACATATTGCAATTTTTAAGTTCTTTATTTGATTTTTATGATTTCTGATAACAAAATAATCGGTAAGAGCCTGAGTAGGATGTTCACTACTACCAGTACCTGCATTAATTAGTGAACAGTTAATATATTGAGCTAACACATCAAGGATATCGCTATCTTTTTGCCTAATCACCATGTAATCAGGACTCATCGCATTTAACGTTCTAATCATATCCTTCAATCCTTCTCCCTTATTAATAGAAGAAGAATTCATTGGTAAGGTCACAACATTTGCTCCAAGGCTTTTTGCTGCTATTTCAAAGGACACGAGTGTGCGTGTTGAGTTTTCAAAGAATAAATTTATCACTGTCTTATTTTTTAAAACATGGCAATTTGCAACTTTATCTTTCAGATATTGACTAGCTAGTTTTATTATATTTTCTACATCATCAATCGTAAGATCTCGTATTCTTAATAAGTTCTTTCTATTGCTCATATCTTCTTAAGATAAAGTTGTAATTGAATTTATTCAACTTTCTTATTACCTACCTTTGATAGCCCATTCATAAAAATTATGGATCAATTCTATTCATTATATCGAAAAACTTGTATTAACTGACAATTAGCGTTCCAATTTTATTGGAATAAGTAGATTAACAATAAAAGCAAAACTGAAAAAGATAATGAAGTCAGTTTGAAAACAAGATTCAGAGTTTTATTCTGCGAAGAATGGCACTTACAGTTGCGTTACTTATGGTTCTACCTAGCTATTGATCTCTAGTATAGCTAACCTCCAGTACAAGTAATTATAGAATATCAACGGAAAAGCGACAAAATTCTACTAATAATGAATCTGATGTACTTTCCTTACAACGGTAAGTAAAAAAAAGTGTAGAAGATCATTAAAAAACATCCCAACCCAAGTTGGTTACTTTGCAAAGAGAACTTTAGTGTTGCAACTTGTTTTTATCTGCGTAATTATTTTTGCATTCTAAGGTAAGCTAAGATAATGATAAATTTTTCTTGCAAACAAGGCTTACACACAAAAGCCCTAGTTGACAAAGAACAAGATAACAAAAAACCTGCCTAGGCGAACTATTTTTATTTACATTCATCAGCCTTCATGACACTTTCAAGCAGTATTTCAAGATTTACAGGAAGTAGTCGCTTTGCAAACAAAGCCTCAAAATTCTATAAATACACTACAAGTTCCAACACCTTCAATAATATAATTATTCCTGATTTTAGGCAAAATTCCTTAGCTTTCCTGCTTACAAAAAACTCCAATAAAGCCACAGTATTTTCTCTATCCTTTCCTTCTTTTATGCTGTTTCACAATAATATTTACCATAATACCATTATTATTGATTATGCCAAAATTCTTAGCTTATCTGCATCATCATTTCCATGTCCATTTTTATATGAAAAATTCTTGCAAAGTAACATCTACTTACTACTGCAACACCCCCTTTACTACAGGGAACTCTACAGCATAAATCTAACAGCACCACTACCGCTTATTTTTCTTGCCACATTTTCTGTAATTTTGCTAAAATATTCCTTTATTTCCTCAAAATCATCTTTCGCAATCATAAAAAATAATCAATAATAGGTTATATGGACCTATAAAAGAGTGTACTAATGTCTCCCTTCCATTTCATTTCATTTGCTAAATTTTCATAAGTGTTCAACTCCTTAGCATCTATTAAAACTTCATTGGAAACTAATATTCCAGTTCTTTTTGTAAAATCAAACCAACAATTACTATTATCTCTAAATTTTACTGATATAGCATTTTTTAACCTCTGAATCCACTTTCGGTAGTGGATAACTTTCTTCTTTAAAAAATTGAACTTGCTACGTTTACAGCTAAAAGTAAGTCAGCGCCTTACCAACATTTTCTATAGATGAAAGTAGATGAGAACAACCAGTTCCATCACTTTTGTATAAAAAGCAATAATCATTAATACAATTACTACCATGGATATTAATATTAAATTTTTCATAACTGAATGCAATGCTCTCTGGAGTTAAAAGCACCTAAATAGTAAAACTATAGCAAGAGTGAAATTTATTTAACAACAAAAATTTTGATGATTTTTAAATTAACTATGAGCATTAACATTGCACAGGAAATCTACTCCCTATACAGTACTTTGACAAGTATAAGGTTGGAACTATGATTTGCTCAAGCTTCAAATTCTGCTTTGGCTCATTTACTGTAGTATCCGTAAGCACTTTATATTTTTTATTTAACCTTGATAAAGACTCACATACCATTCTCATGGTAATCTCTCTTGAAAAGATATTAAGAATAGTACAATTTTCTTCTTTATAGTAATATATGGCTAAGGTACGTGATTAATATAAGTATAGCTTAGCCTACAGCAACAACAAACCTATATTCTAATTCAGAAGACTTTAATCAGATCTTTTCATGTTATTGACATCACTTATTGTAAGCAATTCTAAAAAAAGCACTATATTTGTAGCAACCATATCGCTACATCAATTAACAATACAGTAAATACTAGACTATATTGAGGATAATTTTTTTAGTTTTGCAATTGCTTCGTTTTGTTGATGTCAACAAATTCTGTTTTACCACTCCAAATGTTAAACTAAAAATTTGAATGAGCTTCATTGCTGTATTTTATCACAGATTTCATAGCCTCACCATTATCTGATATCTCACATCTTAGCAAAAACTTTCATCCGAATTTTTTTAAAGTTAATATTCTTCGGTGTTTCTAAATTATTTTTTATTGCCAAAAATACCAGGCTAGTGCAAGTGAGAAGCAAATAAAATGATTGAAGTAAGAAATCCCTTCCACTGCACGATACATTTCACTTAGCAAGGTCTTTTTTTCTTTTATCTGAATTGATTAAAGAAGTTATTAGGTATGATTAACTATTTTCAATGCTATTACCCTTTCCACAAAGGGAAGTAATATTGCTTTTTGAAGCACTGATTTTCCCAAGCTATGACCAATTATTCTTATAGATAATGAATCTTGGAGTTTTTACCTCACTCACTCCATTTCATGGCCTGATTTGTTGAATAGATTTGTAAATTGTGAATTTTAACTGCATCACATTTTTGGAAATGCTTGTCTAGATACTGGCATAGCTCATTATATCACCTCATTATTTTAACTTGCTAGCTTAAAAAGTTAGCATCACCTTGTTTTTTTGCATACAGACCTTTATAACAGTTACTGATATGTTAGGGACACTGTAGCTATTTATGGCTAGTAAATACTAACTTAAAGATAAATATAAAATTCAGTATAAGAACTGTCTATCAAAGATCCTTTCATCCAATGAATAATCTTTGTCAAAAAGTAGAGTAACTGTGTTTTCATGGTCTTTCTGTATTTTTATTTGCGATATATCATGAAACTCTTTATAATCTGATACTACAAGTGCAGGGCGATTTTCTACGTCATTAATGTCAATTTGCACTATTGTATCATTTGAAATTAATGCTCCATTCCAACATCTTGGGTAGTAACTATTGATGGAAGTTAGCGCAAGTAAGTTCGAGTTTAGCGGCAAGATCGAACCGCCAGCAGAGAAGTTATATGCAGTGCTCCCTATGGGAGTAGACAATATTATTCCATCACCTCTAAATCTTTTCATCTTTAGCTTATCATTTATAATAATATTCATCTCTACTATTTGGTTTGTTTTTCTAAAGACATATACCTCATTTACTGCTATGTAATGATATCTTTTGCCGCTTGTACTTATAGCTTCCATTTTTAACAAAGTTAACTGAGCTGAAGTTGCATACTCTATATGGTTAATCAAATCCTCACTACAACTAAAACATTTGTTCATTAAGAAACCTACATTGCCAGTATTTGTTCCATACACATGCATGCTTTTATTTTCTATAACGTAATTATGTAAAGTACGTAGCATGAAACCATCACCACCAACAACTATTAATAAATCAAACTCAAGCTTACTCTCTTCTGTTATATTGACAAAATTAAGCTTCTGTAATAGCTTAGACACCTTTTGCGATTTCGGTGATAGAGAAGCAACATAGCCTATATTTTTGTATTTATACATGCTTCAGTCAGTTCTCAAAAATAAGAAGGGAGATTAGAAAATATTACCATATCTATCATTAAATTTAGCTAATTTGCTAGTTCTACTTGCAGATTCACCAGTTAAACTTCCAGTCCATGCAGGATGAGTTAGAGGATCTCTATCAAGTCTTATCTTATCACCTTCCTTTCCATAAGTAGAATAAGTCTCAAATTCTTGACCGTTTGTCATAATTATAGTAATTTTATGGTAATCAACTTTTATCATTGCCTCTTACAAATCATTGGTTTATTAACATAATAGTGAATTGAATTCACTAAGTCAATTAGTATTCCAAATATTGACAAAAACCAAATAATGTAGTCTTCTTAATATAAAAAGAAAAAGTAATTTTATGATTTTTGCTTTTCCTGGTCAGGGCTCCCAATTTATAGGAATGGGAAAAAGCTTATATAGTGAGTTTTTAGTTGCAAGGCAGGTATTCAATGAAGTTGATAACATACTAGATAGAAAGTTATCTAATTTAATTTTTGATGGTTCTATTGAAGAACTTACCATTACAGAAAATGCTCAACCTGCTATAATGGCAGTATCAATTGCAATACTACGTGCTATGGAGTATGTGCTTGGTAGACATATTTTCTCTGATCAAAACGCTAAATATGTTTGTGGGCATTCAGTTGGTGAGTATACAGCACTATGTGCTGCAGGCGCATTGACTCTTGAATCTGCAATCAAGCTGCTGAGGGTTCGCAGCAAAGCAATGCATGATGCATCATTGAAATGTAAAGGAGGAATGGTTGCATTATTAGGTGCAGAAATCAGCGAAGTAGAAGATATATTGGAATCAGCTCAAATTGATTCAATTTGTGAAATTGCAAATGATAATGGTGGTGGGCAAGTAGTAGTTAGCGGTACTGTAGAAGCTCTTGAAATGCTACCTAATTTGCTCAAAAATACAAGTGTGAAAAAATTAATTAAGTTGCAAGTTAGTGGTCCTTTTCACTCATCTCTTATGAAACCTGCTGATGAAGAATTCTTAAAATTCTTAGAAAATATTAAGATAACTCGTCCTTTAATTCCTTTTGTATCAAATGTTACAGCTAAAGAGGAAAGTAATCCCAAAGTCATAAAAGCTTTACTTGCCAAGCAAATCATAAGTAAAGTTAGATGGAAAGAGATGATCTTGTATATGTTAAAACGCGGAACCAATAAATTTATTGAAATTGGGCCTAATAAAGTTTTATCTAACCTGGTAAAAAGAATTGATAAATCCATCAGTATAAAAAACGTAAGCAGTATTAACGTAAGCAGTATTAGTGATATTAATAATTTTTTTAATAAGTCATTAGTGTTAACAGAGAAAACTTTAAGAATTAGTTTTAGCTAATATTAGCATAATTAGGTACAGGCAAAAACATGACTATATAATTAATGAATTACCAGTCATTTTACCAGATTTTCTAATTCCAAGTAATTGTAAAATAGTAGGTGCAATATCAGATAACTTTCCATCCCTTAACTTTAAGTTGCCGCAAGAATCAGAACATATAATAAACGGAACTTTATTCAGGGTATGTGCTGTATGAGGTATATTATTTTTTTCGTCAAACACATACTCAATATTCCCGTGATCTGATGTAATAATAAGCACAGAGTTACCTACCTTTTTTACAGCATTGAGCACTTTTGCAATGCAATTGTCTACAACGAGCACAGCCTTTTCAGCTGCTTTCATATTGCCTGTATGTCCAATCATATCAGGATTAGCATAATTCACAACTATTAGTGAAAACTCTTGAGAATGAATTTTTTCTACAAGTTTTTCTGTAAGCTCGAAAGCTGACATTTCTGGCTGTAAATCATAAGTTTTAACTTTTGGTGAAGGAATAAGAATTCTTTCTTCACCAGAAAAAGGTCCTTCTTTCCTACAATTAAAAAAGAAAGTTACATGTGCATATTTTTCAGTTTCAGCAATACGCAATTGTCGTAATCCATTATCTTCTACTACCTGACCTAAAGTTTCAGCAAAAGGTATAGTAGGGAAAAGGCAATGAATCTGAAAATCTTCTTTATATTCCATCATACTTAAAATAGAAGAGAATTTTGCTACTTTTCTGTAGTTTGCTTTACCAAGCAAAATACTAGTTAACTGTATCATTCGATCAGCACGAAAGTTAGCCAATAATACTCCATCCTCCTGCTTGATACCTTGATAATTACCTATCACTGTAGGTCTAATAAATTCATCAGTTATACTGCTTTGGTAATTATTATCAATCAACGAAATTACATTATCATGACATGGTGCTTTTGCAAAAGCTATAGCATCATAAGCTTTAATTGTTCTCTCCCATCTATTATCACGGTCCATAGCATAATAACGTCCAGAGATAGTAGCAATTTCCACATCACTATCCTTTACACTTTCTTCGAATTCTTGAATGCATTTCTTTCCTGAATTTGGCAAAGTGTCCCTCCCATCTAGAAATGCATGTATCGCCACTTTGATCCCATATTGTGATATTTTATTTGCTAAAGTTGAAATGTGTTTCTGATGTGAATGCACCCCACCATCCGATACTAGTCCCATTATATGACATGTACCATTCTTATCCTTTAGATTACTAATAAAGTTCTGCAAACTTCTATTACTTTCTATTGCTCCAATTTCCTGATTAATACGCTGTAGGCTTTGCACCTCCATCCTCCCACCACCAATGTTAATATGGCCAACCTCTGAATTACCTATTTGACCATCTGGTAATCCAACATCAGTGCCACAGGCAGACAAATTGCATTTTGGGTAATTAGAACTGATATATTGCCAATATGGTGGATTAGCACTGCTAATGGCATTGTGATTGCTACACTCTATTCCATTTCCCCATCCATCTAATATACATAAGACAACTGATTTAAAATGCATATAAAATTATTCTATTGATAATGTAACTATATAATAGAAAATCCCCTGATAATACCAAAAACAAACTCTCATAACAACTCTGACAGATTTTATGAGATTAGTCCTTACAGATAACAATAACAAATATTTAGTAGTAAGCTTAAGATGAAGTTTATTTATATCACTTAATTATAATAATCAAATCAATACACAGAAAACCATGTAAAAGCTTGTCAAAGTTTCTTGTCCTGTAACTTTAATGATTGATGCTAACAATAAAAGATTGCAAAAGAAATCCAGCAGATATATTTTTTGATAAACTAAATCCACTTATATTGACCTTTTCTAGAAGAAATTTATGCATAAGTGTACCAATAGAATAAGTAATGCAGACGTGAGGATAAATAATATACCGTATTATTGGAATAAAATTAATATCACTAATACCATTTAAAAATTGGATAACTCACTTTTATAAAAGACATGAGGTAAATTTCATAACCTTTCTCTACATTATCAAAAAGCACTGCAAACAATATAGTCAATCTGACCTATACTCCCACGTTTGTTAATGTAGGCACACGTTGAAAAATACTAGGTATATTCAAAGAGATACATTCTCTAGAAATATAACTATTGTTGATATTAGGAAAGGTTTATTATAGACGTTTAACAACCATCTTAATGGTAATTGAGATAGACTTCTATTTCTCATATAAATCCCCTCAAGTATATATCTTATCTATGATGATAGATTACACTGTTAACCAAAAATAAAAGGCAAAAACGTTATCAATAAAATTGAAATCATGTTGAAAACAATAACAACCTTTCTTCTACGTTTATCATCAACATAGAAAATACATCAGATTTACTATCAACCTCAATTGAAACCCTGCTGTTGGTATTCCAAAAACTCTTAGCACGCTAACTAACTGATTATTTAAATGGGGAATGCACTTGTTTCTTATGCTTAAGAAGTAACTTAAAAGCATTTGGTCACACCAAAGCAAAGTTGCATAAGTTAAACTTTAAAATATTATTTTTGTTATTTGCTGTGACAGCTTCCTATAACTTATTTAGTATTAAAATACTTTGCATTTTAGATCAAACTATGCTAAATAATATCTTATCAAATCTAAGTATTTCTATATCATATATTTTTGTATGCTTAAGTATAGAATATTATGGCACACATTCCAGTTTTGCTGAAAGAAATGCTCTTACAACTTTCACCACAAAATGGTGGTGTATATGTTGATGCTACATTTGGAGCTGGGGGATATAGCAGAGCAATATTAGAGTCAGCTGATTGTAAAGTGTACGCAATTGATAGGGATGAAACAGTTGCAAAATTTTACCACAGTTTAAATGCTAAATACCCTGGAAAAATAAAGTTATTTCTTGAAAAGTTTAGCAACATTCAAACTGTGTTAAATAGTAATAACCTCAAGCACTTTGCAGAATCTTCTGTAGTTCCGCAGCTATCTTCTACTACTTCAGTGCTAATCCCAAAAAAAAATCTATGGTCAAACAACACAAGAATAATATCAAACAATACTGTAGATGGAGTCGTATTTGATGTAGGAGCATCATCTATGCAGATTGATGAAGGAAACAGAGGATTTTCATTTTTACATAATGGACCGCTTGATATGCGCATGGACTACTCTTCCAATGTTAACGCCTCAGTATTTGTTAATGATTTACATGAAGAAGAAATTGCAAATACTATATACAGCTACGGAGGTGAACGTTATTCTCGCAAGATCGCAAGAGCAATAGTAAATGCACGTAAGAAAAAAGCTATCAGCACTACATTTCAGCTTGCAGACATCGTACGTTCTGTTGTGCTTCGTAGAAAAAGCAAAATTGACCCTGCAACCAGGACATTCCAAGCAATTAGGATATGGGTAAACGACGAGCTTAAAGAACTTGAGAATGGCATTAAAGCTGCATCAGAAATTTTAAATAAGGATGGTAAGCTGATCGTCATCACTTTTCATTCTTTAGAAGACCGTATAGTCAAAAACTTTTTTAAGAATTTATGTAATACAAGATTTACAAATTGTAGAAAGTTTTCTCTTCTAAATAGAAGAGTAATCAAGGCAAGTTCAGAAGAAATAAGTACAAATCCGCGCGCACGCTCAGCAAAACTAAGAGGTATACAAAGATTGTTATGAAAACCTCGTGTATCTCAATAACAATCCAATACACCATAATCATGCTTATCTTATATATAGACAAATTCTTTTAAAGAAGCTCTTTCCTACCCCATTCCTACAATAAATTTCACCTATCTTCACTTATCATTACACCCACTATAAAATGCTTTTATGTTATCTTTTGTATTTTTTGCTTTCATACTTATACTTCTCTTCTCGGATATCATATAATTCCAGCTTTGCCCCTACAATTGGAAGTAGTTGATAGTAGTTAAAAATAAAGGAATGCAAAAACTATTATCTCTTCTCTACATTTAAGGCTGCATTCTTTTTTAGGACCTTATATGAAGCCATTGAATGAATCACACTACCCCCTTTAACATCTCCTTAGTCAATTTCTGCGCCTCTGTAATTAGTAAACTTGTTAACTTATTATCGCTATGCAAGCCAGCAAGTTATAGTAGTGAACCTATTCTATCTCTTGAATTAATTACTAAATACTAATAAAAATTGGAGTTTTTTGCACTTAAACAAACAGGATAATATAGTGAATTTTCACTTTCATCATTGGCTATAGCACTGAACATCTCAATATTCAGCAACTATTTCACTTTAACTATACTACCCCTTACTATAAAAACTTTATGTAAGAACCTATGTTCATACCTAGTATGAAACCCACCTTTAACTAATTACTCATATATTACCTGTTATGCTCTATATCACTTAAACTAATATAACAACTAAGTGATTAGTAAGCGATGTATGAAATCATGTATTACGCAGCAATATAGCGCTTTCAAAAAAATAGAGCTATTCTCAAAGCTTTATAAACATTCCTAATAAAAAGACTAAGAAAAATATCATAAAAGCCCTGGCACTGTATTTTGCACACTCAATAATTCAAAGTTAAAGAAGCGTAATAAAATTACTTTAACTTTAAACTAACATTTTACTGAAATTGTTATGTCTGAGAAAATAGAACACTATTCAGAATGTAACCACACTTATGCTATTAATAAAATAAGGATGGGAAATATAAGAAAGTCTTCTAGACACTTTAGTTTATCTATCATTCATTCTTAACATAACCTCTTGGCCACCGAATATCCAATTCTCTCTTTTTATAAAAATTTGGTCTGAACTAACATAACAAATCTGATATTTAATAATTTTCTCTCTCTAAAAAATAGATTTTTGTCTATTATCTCATCAATTCCACGATATTATGTGTGTTCTTTTTAATTGCAAAATCTTAAACTAAGGCTATATAATTAAGGCTTTACAGTAAAAATACTAGTAATTGTAAGTAGCATTACGATCAATTTCACTAGATCTTTTTTTTATATATTTAGTAAAACTTAAGAGGATCATCCTTAAATTTGGAATCTTACAACCATGAATCAGCATACATTTTCATATTCAGATTATATTCTCTGCAAGAGAAATCAAGAAACTAGAACTTATGTAGACGATCAAATGCTACGCTCTTATAACTAAAAAGATCTAATTATTTACTCAAAAAGGCTGACTTGCATAAATAAACTTGAGGAGACTTGATCTCAAAAAACCCATTAAATAAAAGTCCACCTTCTGTGAAAGGATTTTGACATTTTTATAGTTATAAAAAATTGAATCTTTCAAATTTACTTGAAAATTTCACAAAACATCAGCACTACTTAAATAATAGACATCCCTAGATACAACAAAAAATCACCAGCTATATACCATTTAGCAATTTACTAATCTTGCAAAATATAGCTAGGTAGCATATGCTTAGGGAAGCCTATAAATAGTTAATTCTACTCAAATGTCTAATAAACCTTGAAATAACATTTTCCTAATAAGATATTATACATTAACTGCCACAAAAAGGCCAGCATCTTTTTTTTAATACCTGTTTCAACTCAACCATGGCTCACTTTCTAATAAGTGAGGAAACATAAGATGAAAAATATAGACTTGTCTCACAACATTATCTCTTAGGCACTGCCGCACTATTTATGCATCATAAATTCTACTGCAACTGTTACTTATAACTCACTTTTACACAATATTTACCATCCTTAAAAAAGAACTTAACATTTTCCATTCCTTGATTACGAAGCTTTGATGCAGCTAACTTAGCAGATTGGGTACTCTTAAAGAACGCGATATACCATTTACTTTCCACATTCTCTTGCTTCGGATGACGTTTTTGCATTTCTTTCTCATACTGTTTTTTATAATGAGGTGTCTTTTGTACTAATCGTTCTGACATTTTTCTTAAATACTGAACTTTTACTCTCGTTAGTCCAGATTTATGAAATCCCAAAATTTTCGCTGCCTTTTCTGACAAATCTATTAACCTACCTTCAACAAATGGTCCTCTATCATTCACCCTCACAACAAGTTTTTTCCCATTTTCTAAGTTAGTAACAAGAACAAAACATGGAAGAGGCAGAGTCCTATGTGCTGCAGAAATTAAGTGACGGTTAAACATTTCACCATTTGCTGTAATTGTATCATGACCTTCTATTCCATACCATGATGCTATCCCCACTTCCTCGTAATGGTTACAGTGCTTTGGATGATAAGTTATACCATTTATTGTATAGCTATTACCGATTTTGTAGTGACCTGTAACATTACTATACTTACTGTAAAAACTACAACTACTTACCAAAAAAAACACCGAGCACAGTAAGAGCAGGTTTTTCATCATTGTATTTAATGAAAGATCTTAACATCATAAGTACTGTAAATTAAACTATATGTAGATTTAGAAATAAGTAAATCCTTACGTTAAATATGAATGTTACTGAAAAAGAAGCAATATATATGATTGGTATAGGTGGAACTGGAATGAGTGCAATAGCAGAAATCCTTCACAAGTCTAATTATAAAGTCCAGGGAAGTGATGTACAATCAAATGCTAATGTAGATAGATTACGAAGGTTAGGCATAGAAATCTATATTGGTCACAATGCTAATAATATCAGACAAGCCAAAGTAGTCATATATTCTTCTGCAATAAAACCTAACAACGTAGAACTAGTTATGGCAAGAGACAGTAACAGAACCATTTTGCACAGGTCAGATATGCTTGCTAAAATCATGAAAAATAAATATGTAATAGCAGTTTCAGGCTCAAGCGGGAAAACAACAACAACTGCTATAATTGCTTCTATTTTGGACTACTCTAGTGGACCACTTTCTATTGCTCGAGTGCCTAATAGTACTAAAGCCAGAAAAAAGGACTTGTATTCTAATTTCACGGTCCATAGTAATTCTAACATAGGAATTGATGCAACAGTAATTGCAGGAGGAGTATTAAACTCATATCAGAGTAACTCAAAACTCGGGGAAAGTGAGATTTTTTTGATCGAAGCTGATGAATCTGACGGAACTATGCTAAAAATCCCTGCAAACATTTCTGTCATAACTAGTATCAACAACGACCACATAGACTATTATGGAACACTTGAAAATCTTAAGAATGCGTTCTCCCAATTTGTAAACAAAGCAGACTTTGCAATTCTTCCTGATTCCGTAAACATTAATCATGCAAGCAACCACATGACGTTTGGGCTTGAATGTGGTAACATTAGAGCCATCAACATTAAGCAGCATGTCAGTAGCATTGAATTTGATGTATTGGTTGATAACAAACGTAGAATAAAAAATTTGGTATTATCAAATGCAATAGGAATACACAAAATCAGTAATGCCATGGCTGCAATATCAGTTGCAATAAAACTAGGGATTAGAGACAAAGAAATTAAAAAAGGTCTTTTAGAGTTTAAAGGAGTAGAAAGAAGATTTTCCTTAATTGCCAGTATCAAAGGTGTTAAGTTAATTGAGGATTACGCTCACCACCCAAATGAAATACATGCAACTTTAATAGCAGCACGTTCAATTGCTAAAGAAAAGGTGATAGGAATCATAGAAATATTTCGCTACGTTCGCATCTGTAATTTTTTCGATGAGTTTATACAAACTTTCATGATGTTTGACTATATCATTCTCACTCCTATTTCTCCTCCAGAGGATAACCCAATCCATGGCTGCAGGATTGATAATATACAGAGTGCTCTATTGAATAATGGTTTTAACAATGTAAAGACCGTAGATAATGCTTTGGTCATTTCACACTTTATCAATAATTCGACAAATTCAGGCGACGTAGTATTATTTATTGGTGCTGGCAGTAATATAGCTAAACTAGCAAGGGAAACTGCAACACTTATGTCAGAAGTATAGGTTTAATATAATGAAAAAAATAATCAATAGTGTATTTGCAAGGGAAATTCTAGATAGTAGAGGTCATCCAACCATTGAGGTAGAAATTGAACTCTACGATGGAGCAACAGGTATAGCATCTGTACCTTCTGGAGCTTCAATTGGCAAATTAGAAGCTTTAGAACTGAGAGATCAAGATAAAAAAAGATATTGTGGTAAAGGAGTTTTGAAAGCTGTTCAAACTGTAAATGGAATAATAGCAAATAAAATTATTGGTCTGGATGCAATAAACCAGAGTGTAATTGATAAAATCTTAATTGAACTAGATGGAACAGAAAACAAATCTAAACTTGGAGCAAATACAACTTTAGGTGTATCTATTGCAGTTGCAAAGGCAGTAGCAAATAGCTTTAAAATACCGTTATATAGGTATTTGGGAGGAGAACAGGCAAATGTTATGCCTTGTCCACTCATTAACATAATTAATGGTGGAGTACATGCAGACAACAATCTTGATTTTCAAGAATTCATGATTCTTCCTATCGGAGCCGATACTTTCAGTGAAGCAATCAGAATATCTGCAGAAGTGTTTTATAACCTACGCAATCTCCTTAAGAAAAATGGATACAACATAAATGTAGGAGATGAAGGTGGTTTTGCTCCAAACATTAAAGACACTGAGGAAGCAATTGACTTAATCATATACGCTATAGAATCTTCTGGTTATTCAACTCACAACCACTTTACACTGGGTCTTGATGTTGCTTCATCTACTTTTTATAGAAATAAAATTTACAGACTTAAAAACAGAGAGCTTACTTCAGGTGAATTAGCTGGGTATTATTTTAACCTTATAAAAAAATACCCTCTAATTTCTATAGAAGATGCAATGAGTGAAGACGACCATGAAGGTTGGAAACTACTTACTGCAAAGCTAGGAAATAAAATCCAATTAGTTGGAGATGATCTATTTGCTACAAACTGTCAGCTAATACGTAAAGGGATAGAGGGGAAAATGGCAAATGCTGTATTAATCAAGCCAAACCAGATAGGAACATTAACAGAAACATTAGCTGCCATTGAAATGGCAAAATCAAATGGTTATAAAGCTATTATTTCTCATCGATCAGGTGAAACAGAAGATACAACAATATCTCACATAGCAGTTGCATCAAATTGTGGACAAATAAAAGCCGGCTCATTATCACGTTCTGATAGACTTGCAAAATACAATGAACTAATGAGAATAGAGGGGCTATTAGGAGAAAACGCTAAATATTATTGTAGGCTAGCATGAATTTTATAGATGAAGTTAAGTTATATTTAAAAGCAGGAGATGGTGGTGATGGGTGTGCAAGTTTTCGTCGAGAGAAATTTATTGAATTTGGCGGTCCAAACGGAGGCAATGGAGGGAAAGGAGGAAACATAATTTTTGTTAGTGATACAAATCTAAGCACATTGTTTAATTTCTGTTATATGAAACACATTAAAGCAGATGATGGGAAAAGAGGTACAGGCAAAAACAGATCTGGCATAGCAGGAAAGGATGTTATACTTAAAGTCCCAATTGGCACACAAGTAATCGATGAAGAAAGTAAGGAGGTGATAGTAGATTTCAATAAACCTGATATGAAATTCAAGATAGTACAAGGTGGGAAGGGTGGACTTGGAAATGCTAATTTCAAATCTTCTATTAATAAAGCACCAAGACATTTTACCTACGGACAACTTGGTGAAAAAAGAAATGTAATATTAAAGCTAAAAGTTTTATCAGATGTTGGTATCATTGGCATGCCAAATGCAGGTAAGTCAAAATTTTTAACTCGTTGTTCAAATAAAGATACAAGAGTAGAAGATTATCCATTCACCACTATTAGTCCTAGTTTAGGTGTAGCAGAGGTGAATGATAGAAGAATTGTGATAGCAGATATTCCTGGAATCATTTCTAATGCTCATCTTGGAACTGGACTTGGCCACAAGTTTTTAAAACATATAGAAAGGTGTAAAATTTTGCTACATTTAATTGATGTAATTCATGAAGATGTCATTTCAGCTTATAATTGTGTACACAATGAGTTGAGGATTTATAGTAGTAATCTTATCAAGAAGGAAGAAATCATACTATTAAATAAATGTGATCTTTTACAAGAAGAAGAAGTTATAAAAAAGAAAAATTACTTGGCTAATCACCTCAATAAAGAAATACTATGCTTATCAAGCAATAGTGATTTACAGCCAATTTTAAAACTATTAAGCGAAAAATTAAAAAAGAGCGATTCCAAAGAAATTGATACATATAACCCTTTCAAAATATGAATTTTCCTCCTCAACAGTCATATAGGTATACAGTATAGTTAAGTCTCCTACATTTTGAGCAGCTTCTTCTCATCAAGAACCTTGAATACTAGATATAAAATTTCCCTATAGTTAAAGATTCAAAAAAAGTGAAAAACAGATGCGATAGAGATTTAACATGTATATGTACCATTATACCTAAAAGGATAGAATTTTTATTAAAATCTACAGAAAAATCTTCAAATAAAGATAAATTTTGAGAAATATTTTTATTATAATCAGATAGCGCTAATAAACAAAAGCAGTAATTCTATCGAAAAACCTTAATTTTATTTTGATTATAACACAGATCGAAGTCAAATATCTTGACATTTATTTGATGTTGCTAAATAATGTAAGTGTGTTTTATACACTATAGCAATAAAATTACTTTGTAATAGATGTATTGGACCCGAGGGCAGTACTCGGCGCCTCCACTATACTTTAATTCACATGGGGGCGAATAAGGATCGACATGCATAGTAAAGATGGTAGCTTTGCTCGGTTAGATACCACCGTTAAGAGTTCATAATTTAAACGCAAACGATAATTTTGCTGCTGAGGGTAATGTTACATCACTAGCTGCTTAACTAAGCACTGTAATCTCATTACCATAAGCACGGTTTAGGGAACGCCGGGTAACAGAAAGTTCCCTCAAAGCAGGAGTTTTGTACGTATAAAAATTATATGGATAAAGCGGATTATAAAAAATTACTCAATTACACAAAGCTTCAAGTTGTCAAAAAGGCTTTATATACTATATCAGGTAACGATTTTACTCCTCATTTAGAAATACTATTTTCTACATGTTTTAATGGTGTTATCCTACCAGATTATTTAAAAAAGTTGTACCCTACTCAAATGGTTATTATATTACAACATCAATTCTATAGTTTAAAAGTTTTCGAGGACAGATTTAGCGTTATGTTAAGCTTTCACGGGAAACAAGAGCAAATCACTGTATCATTTTTTGCTATTAGTGAATTCCATGATAGAACCTTAGGAGACGTTTTAGTATTTGATAAAATCAATATTGATCCCAATAAAGAATACAATAGTGAAAGATATACTAGAAAATTATTAAATGGCAGCATTATATCCATAGATCAGTTGCGTGATAAGTAACTGGTGAAGCTTAGCTTTATAAATGAAATTTGGAAAAAGTGAATTAAGAAAATACTAAGTACCTCCTTACCGAAATTTGTTTAGTAGATGCTTACTTTGTGTTTGCTATCTTGAATATTTATTATACATTACTAGTAATTACAAGTATAAAGTTTAGTGCTTAAGCTATTAGGATTCCTACTTATCACACTGTTTTTAATTATCAAAATAGCTACACAATTACTTCTTTAGAGAGAGTGGACTAAGCCTTACATATTTTTCTTTAGAAAATTCTTATTCTATTTAAACTTATTATCATAGAGCATACTGGTTATAGCAAAGGATCAAATGACTTTCCTATAGCCACGCAAGTAGCATTTCCTCCATTTTACTTAGATGTGCAAGTTTTCAGTTTTTTGTTTTATATAAGGTTGACTATTCCATTAGTTCAACAAAATCTGTTTTCTTATATTAATATTCGTTTCATTGTAAAGCAAAGGTTATATTACCTATTTTTAGAATACTCATCAGATAAACACAAAGCAGTAACTCTGTCATTATTTTCTTCTCAATTCTGTTTTTTCGTCAAAAAAGCTGCCACTATTTTTATAGCTTCACTATAAGTTGAAAGAATAATCATATTTCACTTTCTGAAAACATTGGGGCATATATTTGCATTCTTTTCAAAAAAAATTGGTGAAAGATTAAAATTGTGATAGATTAATATATAGAGCTAGAAAATAAAAAAATCAAATGGTAGAGTGGTTAATACCTGATCGCATCATTGATTACAAATATGCTGTAAAGTTCATGGAAGTAAAAATTCAAGAAATTTATAACAATTTATCTGACGAGCTGGTATGGCTAATTCAGCATCCTTCATTATACACGGCAGGAATTAGCGCAAAAGATGACGAAATTGTTGAAGAATTGTTTCCAGTATACAAAACAAGCAGAGGTGGTAAGTATACATATCATGGACCAGGACAGCGCATTATATACTTAATGTTAAACCTTAAAAAAAGAGATAAATGCAACATAAGGCTCTATATTAGAGAGCTAAGTAATTGG
The DNA here is from genome assembly GCA_013365365.1 of Cruorifilaria tuberocauda. Taxonomy (NCBI): domain Eukaryota; kingdom Metazoa; phylum Nematoda; class Chromadorea; order Rhabditida; family Onchocercidae; genus Cruorifilaria; species Cruorifilaria tuberocauda. The sequence goes on from JABVXU010000032.1 coordinate 119,527, forward strand.
ATTATAAATGTTCTAAGACACTTTAATATATTAGGAAAATTTAAAGAAGACAAAATAGGTATTTGGGTGAACGATAATGGAGTAGAAAAAAAAATAGCAGCTTTTGGCATTCGTTTAAAAAAATGGGTAACCTACCATGGTGTAGCACTCAACGTTTCTCCGGATCTTTCTCACTACAATGGTATTATTCCATGTGGACTGAAAGATTACGGTGTTACATCAATGAAAGAATTAGGAGTTGAAGTTTTATTGGATGAATTAGATGACATATTAAAAAAAGAATTTTACAAGGTATTCTAATATGTTTCATTAGTATTTACTTATACTATATTGTACTAATTTTACCTTGCAATCAAGTTGATATTATTCCTCTCTCTTACAAGAGAGAGGAGTCATACTTTATAACTTATGAAGGAGCATAGTAAAAACTTTAGATTTTAATTTTTATATTGATTGAAAAATTATATATTAGCAACAATTATCTTTATTCATCACTATGATGGACTTAGAGCAAAAGATTTGACAGCATACCACTGGTAGTGGATAAACAACTTAGTGTATTAAAGTAAGTTTAATATAAATAGTTCCTATAATCTGTAATTAGTAGAATTATTTTGACGTTTATCTATAAATCAAATGTGGTTAGCAATTCCTTTTTTCTATCATGCTAAAATATTAGTAAACCACTTTGTTTATGAATATAAGCAAAGCTCTATATTTGAAGATATATAAATTTTCCAAGTGGTCACTGAAGTATAATGCAGATCACTTTGAACAAGTCGCACCTAAAGAAGTACAAACTTTAATTTTATGAACTCAGACAATAGTAGTCTTGCTAAAATTGCAAGAACCGTAAGAAATATTAACTTCCACACGTTTACAATAATAATGAAAGGTGCAAACCGTGTCATATAAATTGTCATTTATTTTCTAGAACTCAGGCTACTATAGCATTCAAGGTAAGAGAAAAGATTCATTTTTATGAACATGTAAAGCATAAGTCTTAAAATTGCCAGCTAATAGACATTCATAAACTAATCAATAAAAATACTTCAATGCATTTTCAAATATAAGCATTCCGTCACCATACTTTGGTACATCTGATTTTAACCGTTTACACTTTTCTTTTTTAAGCGGCCAGTTATCCTGCTGAGTAAAAAATATTCCTCTCTCTGGATGAGGCATCAAAGCCAATACCTTGCCACTTTTATCTGACAAAGCAGCAAGATCATATACAGAGCCATTTGGATTAAAAGGAAACTGCAAGTTAGCGTAGTTACCATTTTCATCAACGTAGCGCAGTGCAATAGAGTCATTTTTAACCAACTGATCTAAAATATACTTGCTCATGAAAAACTTGCCCTCTCCATGAGCAACAGGAAGATACAATTCATCTAGACCACGTATCCAAATAGAATTACTATAAGGATTAACTTTAACTCTAATCCAACGGCATTGATAATTACCTACATCATTACATGTTAAAGCAATATTAGAGAATTCTGGAATTAACTTCACTAGTATTTGACAACCGTTACATATTCCAATAATAAGTTTGTCCTGGGATAAGAAATCCTGAAATTCACTTAACAAGTTATTCTTAATACGTAGAGCAAAAGCATTACCAGCCCCAGTGTCATCGCCATAGGAAAAACCCCCTGGAATTGCGAGTATATTACTAGATTGCAATTCATCTGGACTATATATGACTTCATTAATATGAACAATTTTTACTTTTACATTACTGATACCAAGTTTTCTGCTGCACTCTTCAAATGCAAATGCAGTTTCTTTTTCACAATTTAACCCATAACCAAATAAGACAATAACTTTCATGATCAAAAACTAAAAAACTCGAATTTCTTCTTTACAAAATTTGCTACTAAATTCAAGGCAAATAACATTATTAACAGAGCTATAATTGCAATAGCAGCAAGTTCAATGAATGCAATTTCAGGACTACTTGACCATATATATATTTGTACAGGTAAAACAGTTGCTGGATCAGAAAATGATGTTGGTGTATCAGCAATAAACGCTACTGTACCTACCATAAGTAAAGGGGAAGATTCACCCAAAACTCTTGCAACTGCAAGCATAGTACCGTGTATTACCCTTGGTAGTGCAATAGGCAAAGAGTGATCTAACATTACCTTAATATGAGATGCCCCAAGAGCAAAAGCTGCATCTTTTATTGCAATGGGAACGTTTGCAAAGGCATTTTTTGTTGCAATTACGATACTAGGTAACATCATAAATGAAAGAGTCATTCCACTAACAAGAGGTGAAGAACGTGGCAGTTTAAACATACCAAGGTAGAGAGTTAAGCCTGCTACACCAAATATTATTGAAGGCACTGCAGCAAGATTATTTATACTAACTTCTATAATGCTAGTCATCATACTATTCTTTGACATGAATTCATGAAGGCATATACCTGACATAATTCCTATTGGCAATGCTAAGGCTAAGCACACTATAATTGTCATCAAGGAGCCAACAAATGCACCTAAAATTCCTGCATTTTCAGGTTCACGAGAATCAGACTTAAGAAATAAAGACTTATTAAAGAACTTTCCCACCCTGTTCTTCTCTTTTAGAGAAAAGAGCAATCTAGCATAATGATCATTAAAATATTTATCCTTATTTATTGAATTGATCACACTTGACGCAGTAAACCAAATTTCATACCGCCCACTGTATTTTACTTTCCTACGAAAAAAGGTTTCTAATTCTTTGTAAGAATTACGACTTAAAATCTCGTCATTACTTTTAAAATCAGTTCCTTCAAATATTTTATGTAAGGAATCATTGAGTAATTTTATAGATTTATACCTCAAATCACTAGGATTACCTACTAAAGAAAAATCAGAGTCTATTTCTATTGGCAACAAAATTTTTGTTATTGTTAATGCACTATAAGAGTTAATTAATATACTCAACAATATACATATAGGACAGCTAAGAGAAATAACTAGTGTTACGAAAGAACAAAAATATAGTGTTCTATTTCTTTTATTTTTTCTTCTTATACGAGCATGTACACGCCTAGATTGAAGTATCTTGAGGAATTTTGTCTTTATGCTCATTTTATAGCTAGCCTAAACAAGGTTCTCTTACTTGTACTAAATACCCACATTTTTTTGCTATCTCAGTGACAACATTAACATTATTAAATATATATCGTTTAACACTGAAACTTCTATGATACCTACTTAGACCTATTGCTATTGTAAGTAGTACGCCCCTTTACCCTCGCAGCTTTTCCAAATAATTTACATAAGTAATATAGTTTTGCTCTGCGAGCCTTTCCACTCCTGGTTACTTGTACAGAAACTAATGCAGGAGAATAAACAAAAAATTGGGATACTATACTTTCTCCGTGACTCACTTTTCTAACTATAAAAGAAGAATGTAACCCACGGCTCTTTTCTGACAAACATACACCCTCAAATATTTGTATACGCTCGCCTGTACTATCGGCCATTTTAAAAGTAACTTTCAAATCATCACCAGGACGAAATTTTGGTATCTCCTTAACTAACATTTCCATTTGTTTCTTATTGAAATATTCAAGTAAATTTTTCATTTATTCCTCCATCTAATAATTCAGGTCTGCATCTTTTTGTTACAACTTGAGACTGTTTTTTTCTCCAATCACATATCTTTTTATGATTGCCAGATAATAGAACTTCAGGCACCTTATGCTTCCTCCATTGCCTAGGTCTAGTATATTGAGGATATTCAAGTATACCGCCAGCATAGCTAAAACTCTCCTCAGCAAGACTATCAAAATTATTCACTACACCAGGAAGTAGCCTTATGCATACATCAAGAAGCACCATTGCTGCTGGCTCACCACCTGAAAGTATATAATCCCCAATACTTAATTCATAAGGAGTATATTCATCTACTACCCTTTGGTCAATACCCTCAAATCGACCGCACAATATTGTTATATGAGAGAACCTTATTAATTCTTTCGCAATACCCTGATTAAATTTTGTACCAGAAGGGGTCATATAAATAAACTTAGTGTCTTTATGAACGGAAAGAACACTATCAACTGCACTGCCAATTACATCAGGACGCATAATCATTCCTGCTCCACCTCCATATGGAGTATCATCTACTGTTGAATGCTTATTTTCAGCAAAAAAACGTATATTTACTATCTCAAGGTTCCATATTTTCTTTTTTAACGCCTTTCCAGCAAGAGAATAGTTCAAAAATCCAGGAAACATGTCTGGAAATATAGTAAATACTGTAACATTGAGCATTTTTAAATTTATGATAAACTTAAATAAAAATTGATATAAAGTTTATAATATAGCTGAATCATTTATGCTACCAGGTCAAATAGTATATGAAGGCAAAACTAAGTCCATTATTGAAACAAAAAATCCATTAATTGTTATACAGTATTTTAAAGATGACGTCACAGCACTTAATAAAAAAAAGCATGAAATTATTGAAGGCAAAGGAATAATAAATAACCTTATTAGTGCTTTTATCATGAGAAAACTCAAAAAAATGGGAATTGCCACACACTTTATAAAAACCTTAAATAAGAGGGAGCAATTAGTAAAAAAATTAAAAATTATACCCCTTGAAATAGTAGTAAGAAATGTTGCAGCAGGAAGTTTTTGTAAGCGCTTTAACATAAAAGAAGGTAAGAGACTTGTACCTCCCATAATAGAGCTCTTTTATAAAGATGACAATTTATCTGACCCTATGGTAAATGAAAATCATGTAACATATTTTGGATGGCTATCCTGCCAAGAAATAGAGGAAATTAAGATTATATCTTTAGAGATCAATAAATTCCTAATAGACCTATTTTTTAACGTAGTAATAGACTTGATTGATATTAAACTGGAATTTGGCAGATTAATGAGTAATAGTACAAAACTCATCTTAGCTGATGAAATCAGTCCAGACAATTGTAGGCTATGGGACATAGATACACATAAGAAATTAGATAAGGATGTTTTTCGTTTAAGCTTAGGAGACCTAAAGGAGGCATACTTAGAAATTGCAAAAAGGTTATCACTAAAGTTAATTTAACTAAATACTACCCTCTCAAATGAATAATCATATGCATCATCAAGTTTCCCAATAACTTTAATCTCTTCTCCACACTTTTGAAAGTAATCTTTTACACTTTGTATGTTTTCAGATCCTATAATTAATACCACACCAATACCACAATTGAATGTTTTTAGCATTTCTTGCTTTCCTATCTTACCTTCTTCTATCATCCATAAAAATATATCCGGCCACTTCCAAGAATTAGTATCTATATTTGCAAACAAATCTTTCGGAAGAATTCGTGGAATATTATCTATAAAGCTACCACCTGTGATGTGTGCAATACCTTTTATTTGGGGCATAATAGATAACAAAGAATCAACATATATTTTTGTGGGCTTAAGCAATACCTCTCCCCAAATCTGGTTATTCCATGGAGATAAATCATTATAGTTTATACCTAAATTTTTTAAAATACAACGTACTAAAGAAAATCCATTTGAATGAATCCCACTTGATTCTAATCCAACTATATAATCTCCTGCTTTCATTGCACTAAGATTTGGAAGAATTTTATTTTTATTAACTACCCCAACTACAAACCCTGCAAGGTCATAATGACTATTGCCATACATTCCAGGCATTTCTGCAGTTTCCCCACCAATTAATGCTATTTTAGCTTGCCTGCATCCCTCTACAATACCTTGAACTACAGAAAGCAAAACATCTTTACCCAGAATACCTATTGCAAAATAATCAAGAAAGAACAAAGGTGTCGCCCCTTGCGCGAGCAAGTCATTTACACACATCGCAACTAGGTCTATACCTACAGTATCATGTCTACCTACTTCTTGAGCTATTAGTAGCTTTGTGCCTACCCCATCAGTTGAGGAAACTAGCACAGGGTGATCATATTTTTTGATTAACTTGGCAAAATCAAACATGGCAGAAAATGAACCTATCTCACTAATCACCTCTTCTTTTTTGTTTTTTTCAACAATGAATTTGACTTCTTTCATCAACTTATTATACAGTTCAAGATCTACTCCTGATTTAGAATAGGTATTCATGATTATTTTGGAAATTTTACAGTTATTAACACTATATTAATAAACCACCACAAAAAGCACAATGAAATTCTCTCTCAATTGACTATCAATGCACTAACAATATAGGGTAATTTAAATTATTTACAATTGCCTAATGAATAAAAACATCAAAAATGTATTATTGATAGCAGAGTTACTGTCAGGAAGATTGCTTCATGACTTCGCAAATTCTATGAATGGAATAATTTTTAGCTTAGAAGAGTTTGAAGAATGTGACAAGGATGATATCACATATAAGGAGGCATTGTTGTTGCTTAGAGAGAGTTCTAATGATTTGATAAATAAACATAAAGTTATGAAGCAAGCGTATTCTTCTTCAGAAGATAATTACAACTTCTGTCAGACGAAATCCAACATTGAGAATTATTTATTAAAAAAAAAGTAAAGTTTACTTGGGAGATAGATGAGCACCCTATAATGGGTAGGGAAGACTTGATTGAAAAAATAAACAAAATAATTTCGAATATGGCGTTAACCATAGCTAGTGTAGTAGCAGAAGTTGAATTAGTTTCTGTTTTATTAAGCCAGACAGAAGGTAAAACATTACTAACTATAAAAATTTTAAATAGGCACAAACCAATGAGCAAATCTCTAGCAAATAAATTAACAAAAAAAGATAATATCAATTTAAATGCAAAAGATGTTAACGTCTACATGACTTCTTTATTATTAGAGTATTATAATACTGAGATACACTGCTATTGTGAGAATAACTTGCTGGAAATAGGATTAGTTTTAACCTAAAACAACCTTACTTGCTTCATAGAAGAAAGAAGCATCTATGAGTTATAAGTTCCTCAGATTAAACTTATTATATCATTCATTTTAGCACCTCATTTAATGCGCATTAATATTATATAAGTTTTAGCATTTCAAGTTTCTCATCTAAAAATAAGATACCATTTTAAGAACATTAACCTACTTTGTAATCATTAAGATCTAATGTTATTAGACTATCGTTTACTGCGTTTTTAACGGCAAGCTAACTAATGTTCTAATTCTTCATGAGCTTGCCCCTTATTACGAATTGAAAGAACTAAACTACCAAGTATAGTGGGTCACTTTTCATGGTTAATTTTATTTTCATACTCTCTTTTACACCCTTGATGAGAGAATTCGTGTTGATATTCTAGCTTATTTCAACACTTAAATAGGTATACCATAAGAGTTCGATTTTTGTGGTCGATGTTTAGCATTAGTTTTTACATGAAACTAACTATTGAAATTAGGATATCAAGCCTTGTTATAATGACATAGTACAATATCCAGCTTGCTGACTTTATTTTTTATAAATAGGTCAAATATCTTCCATTGAAAGTCGGAAGCAATATTTTATATAAGTTTTCTTAGGCAAAAGTCTTTGTTTCTATTGAGAATAATACTTTTTATGTAAGAAAAGCAATTGCGTTGTCAGAGTTTTTTATAGACTACTGTTTTGGTTGATATGATACCTCTTGCCTTCCAATTTTCATATTTACCATATTTACATATCTCTATGTTCAGTGTGTAATTTCTACATAAGGGCCATTACACTAAATTACATTGTAGTTACAAGACTTCAGCAAACTGTTGAATATAATAAGACATAACAGGTCATTAGCACTCAATTATATATTTTTTTGAGACACAGAATTCCATGAAAGGAGCAGAAAATTTTTATATTAGATTTGTTAAGAAAAACACTGTCAAATACTTAATAAGTATGTGGATAATGTTCAATCAACCTGTGAATTATGTGTTAATACAAGATATTAACAATTTTTTAACAAATTTTTCACTAGCATATACATAGCTATATAACAGAGCCCAATAATGATGGTTTTCCATAAGCAAAGATTACTAACAATCAAAACACTCCACTTATGCATAAAAATAGCAACATGTAAAAGTTATTAACATGTTTATCCACAAATCAAGTAGAAAAGATTTCGTCAGACTATAAATTAACAACAAGTTCTTGAGAAACTTATTATTATATATAATCTCTATATACAAATGGAATAAGTAACTTTATCAGAAGTGACTAACAGCAAAGCTACAATAGCAAAAGTTATTAGAGAGCGCAAAAAAGGTTGCAGAACACCTATTTGGCTAATGCGGCAGGCCGGTAGATCTCTTCCTGAATATCAGGAAATAATGAAAGGTGTAAGCAACTTTATGAGAGTATGTTACAATACAGATTTGATTGCAGAGATAACATTGCAACCAATAACAAGATTCGATATGGATGCAGCTATAATTTTTTCAGACATTTTGGTAATAGCTGATGCTTTAGGCTATAATGTAAGCTTCATACCTGGAGAAGGGCCAGTAATAAAGCCTATAGAAAGCTCCAAAGAGTTGAGAGGCTTACACGAAGTTGAAGGTAAGATTTTGCCAATTCTGAATGCAATAAAAATGGTGAGAAACAAATTACCGGAAGAAAAATCTCTTATAGGATTTGCTGGAGGTCCATGGACAGTAGCTTCGTACATTATAGAAGGTAGAAGCAGTAAAAATTTTTCTAAAGCGCTAATTTGCCACTCAAGTTTAGAAGAAGTAATAGAACAAATAACAGAAGCAACGATTATTTATTTGATTAGACAGATAGAGTCTGGGGCGGATGTTATAAAATTGTTTGATAGCAATGCTGGCATCCTTCCGTCATGGAAACCATTTAAAAAGTACGTTATCGAACCGACAAGGAAGATTGTTTTAGCAATAAAAAGTAAGTTCCCTGGGTTTCCAATAATAGGTTTTCCAAAATTTGCTGGAAGATTTTATAAAGATTACTGTGAGCAGACAAGCATATCTGCAATAAGCATAGATTATAGTGTATCAATAGAATGGGCAAAGAAAAACTTGAAACTTCCTTTGCAGGGAAATCTGAACCCTAGTCTTCTAGCCTATGATAAAGCAGGGGCAATCAAAGAAGCAAGACGTATAATGGATTATTTGAAAGATCTACCTTTTATATTTAATCTTGGACACGGAGTTCTTCCCAATACTCCAATTGAGAATATTGCTGCATTAGTAAATTTTGTGAAAAATTATTAATACAATAACAAAATTTCTCGCTTTTTTGCTGAACATAGTTTATTATCTTAATTTAACTTTAGTAAGATTATGTTAAGACTTGCAAAAAGAATGTCCTTGATAAAATTATCACCTACAGTTGCTGTAACTGATAAGGTAAGCAGGTTAAAAAATGAGGGCAAAAAGATCTGCATTTTATCTGCAGGAGAACCAGATTTTGATACTCCTTACCATATAAAGAAAGCAGCTATCCAAGCAATAAATGATGGTAAGACCAAGTACACTGCTGTCGATGGGACATATGAACTTAAGGAAGCAATAATTAATAAGTTAAAAAGAGATAATAATCTTGAATATACACTTAGCCAAATCTGTGTTGGTGCTGGTGCTAAGCAAGTGCTGTTTAACTTGTTTATGGCAACGATTAACCATGGAGATGAAGCTATAATTCCTGCTCCATGTTGGGTTTCATATGTTGACATGGTAAGTCTCTTTGGTGGGTTACCAATTGTTGTGGAGTGCATGGGAAATTTTAAGCTAACACCAAAGTTGTTAAGAAGTAAGATAACTAGTAAGACTAAATGGCTAGTTCTTAATTCACCAAATAATCCAGCAGGTGTTGTGTATACATATGGTGAATTAAAAGAAATAGCACAGATACTACTTGAACATCCACATGTGAACATTATTACAGATGATATTTACGAGCATATAGTGTACGATGAAAAGTTTTTTACTATTGCTCAAGTTGAGCCAAAGCTTTATGAAAGGGTTTTTGTAGTCAATGGAGTATCAAAAGCTTATGCGATGACGGGCTGGAGAATAGGCTATATTGCTGGTAGAAGTGATATAATAAAAGCTATTTCTGTGCTGCAATCTCAAAGCACTTCTAACCCAAATTCAATAGCACAAGCAGCAGCTGTTGAAGCATTAAACGGTAATCATGCTTTCTTGAAAGAAAGAGTGAAAACTTTTAAAAGTCGCAGAGATTTTGTAGCTCAAAAGTTGAGCTCTGTTTCAGGACTATCAACGTTTACTCCACAAGGTGCATTCTATTTGTTCATTTCATGTAAAAATCTATTAGGTAAGAGTACAAAAAGTGGTAAAATAATAAATAATGACCTTGATTTCGCTGAGTATTTGTTGGAAGATCATTTAGTTGCTGTAGTTCCAGGGGTTGCATTCAGTCTAAAAAATTTTATCAGAGTTTCTTATGTAACCTCTCAGGATCAGTTAGAAATTGGGTGCAACAATATTATAAAAGCATGTGAAATGCTGAGTTAATTTTTTTGTATTTCTTAATAATAGAATGAAATTAATATGTAATAAGGTGTACTTGGTATCGATTATTTTGCTGAAAATAACAGAATTGCAACTCTAAAATGATAGTAGCCTTTGCCTACATTATACTCGTGATATCCATTCTGTTTTATGCTTTTATATATTTTTATTCTTTCTTATTAGCAAGAAAGCATATCTTTTTTTTATAATTTATACATAATTTTAGCTATACAATAATCTATGTATCTTAACTGAAATTAAAGTTATTTTAATGATACAGTTAGTTTTCACTTATTTTGGTAGAATTAAGCATTGACAGGTCTGAAAGTTTTTACTAGTGAATGATTAGGAATCTGTCATATAAAAATTTGATCGAGATAGGTTGAATTATATGTTTTTCATATTAAAAATTTATCCAGTGGTCTTTACTTCTCTTAGTTTTTTTTAATTGATGATGTTTACTACTGCATTTTATAATACAATTTACTTTTTAGTAAATGTTTAAAAGGTTCAGTGTTGATATCTACAAAGCTAGTAAATCTCATTAAACATTGAATCTTTATATGCACTTTCTGTATCTTTAGTTATAGCCTTTGTTTGATTTGCTCATGATAGTTCTATTATCTCACCCACTAAAGTTATGTGTTTTATATGATATATCTTTTTATACAAATTAGAGAAGTTTTACTTAGCATGTTCTTATATGATTTTACAGCGTGTTGTAACGTCCTAGTCATCTGACTTGTTTTAGCATTACATTATTTTATATATAAGATAGTTAATAATCAATCAAATATAATATCTCTGATACTAGATTGTACTATTAAAGGCAAATTTATTATGAAATATAGAGCATGGTAAAATGAGTTTTATAAAAAAATAAAGTTTTAGGTGAAATTATGAATATTTTACTTATCTATAGTATGGCTTTATTATTTTATTCACAGACCAGTTATATAGATAGTAAAAAAGATCATAAATTAAAGTGAAAAGCCTTTTTGAAAAATGTTCTATTGGTTGTAATAACTATGGATTTGACTTTGCTATACTTTAATAAGTTGGAAAAATATTTATGTGAATGTTGCTTTTAATAGCCGGACCATCTACAATGCTAAGTTTGAGACAAGATTATGACACATAGAGTTTTTTTGATATGGATGTTAGCATCACTCTTTTATGCATACCAATATGTATTGCGTGTAATTCCAAATATAATAGCACCTGAGTTAATGACGAAGTTTAACGTAAATGTAATGGATATTGGTCAATTTAGTGGAATATACTATTTGGGATATACATTAGCACATATACCTGTTGGTCTTTTGCTTGATAGATCTGGACCAAAGCTCACTTTACCTATATGTACTGTTTTAACATTTGTTGGTGCATTGCCACTTGTATGTTTTGATGAGTGGTATCCCTCAATACTTGGTAGAATAATCGTTGGGGTTGGATCATCTGCTTCAGCAATTGCAATATTCAAAATTGCAAGCATGCATTTCCCTCAGGGGAAGTCAGAAAAAATGACAAGTTTATCTATAATAATAGGGTTATTAGGAGCTATTTATGGTGGATTACCTCTAGATTTCTTACTTAATAAGTTTGGTTGGGATAGCGTTATATATACTTTCTCAGCATTTGGTTGTTTACTCGCATTATTGTTATTTTTTGCAATACCAAGTGATAATGCACAAAAAGATGTAAATGGTAATATACTTCAAGACTTAAAGGCGGTACTTTGTAACAAACATATTGTTCTAATTAGCTTTTTTGGTAGTTTGATGATTAGTCCATTAGAGGGTTTTGCTGATGGTTGGGTAAGACCTTTCTTGTGTGAAGTGTATCAGTTCACAGGAGATTTAGCATCTTCTCTTTCTTCTTTCATATTTATAGGTTTTGGAGCTGGAGCATTTTTTTTAGCTTTCTTACTAGAAAAATATCCAAGTAGGCACTATGAAGTGATCATAGCATGTTCTATTGCGATGATCTTGAGCTTTCTTTTGCTTTTTACACAGTCTGGTGGCTTATATATTGTGCTTCCTACACTTTTCATTGTTGGCTTTGCATCTGGGTATCAGGTAGTTACCGTTTACAAAGCAATAAGCTATGTATCCACTAATCTAGTAGGTTTAGCTACAGCTGTTTCAAATATGATAATTATGATTTTTGGTTATTTTTCTCATGTCGGAATTGCAAAAATAATAAATTTTTACTGGGATGGAACGATGATACATGGAAATCCTGTATATAGTCCTGAACTACTAATAAAGGCAATGTCAATTATTCCTGTGTGTCTCCTTTTTGCTATTTTTGGATTTATGTGGTTAAGGAAACAGTCTTAAAATCTCTTCTTGTAACTAGTGTGCATTTTAGTATATTAGATTGGGTGAGGTTTAATTTATGATAAGTGTTTCAAGAGGGATTTATAGTTTTAAGAGTGATTTAAAATTTTTTGATAGGGAAATTTATCAATCTTCAATAAAAGAATTACAACGTCAAAGATCACAACTGCAACTGATTGCATCGGAAAACTTTGCAAGCAGAGCAGTAATGGAGGCACAGGGTTCCTTTTTAACTAATAAATATGCAGAAGGTTATCCAGGAAAAAGATACTACTGTGGCTGTGAGTATGTCGATGAGGTTGAGAATCTTGCTATAAGAAGACTTTGTAAGCTGTTTGGTGTTAAATTTGCAAATGTTCAGCCTCACTCTGGTTCTCAGGCAAACCAAGCAGTGTTTGCTTCACTACTCGCTCCAGGAGACACAATACTTGGCTTATCGCTAAGTTGTGGTGGTCATTTGACTCATGGTGCAACACCTAACTTTTCTGGTAAATGGTTTAAAGCAATTCAGTACTCGGTTAACCGAGATACTTACTTACTTGATATGGATGAAGTAGAAAAATTGGCTCTAGAGCATAAGCCAAAGTTAATTATAGCTGGTGCTTCTGCCTATCCAAGAAGAATAGATTTTAAACGCTTTCGTGAGATTGCAGATGAGATTGGTGCATACTTGCTTGCTGATATTGCTCACTATGCAGGGCTTATCGCTGCAGGTGAGTACCCATCACCTGCTGAATATGCACATGTTATAACTTCTACAACTCACAAAACTTTACGCGGTCCTCGTGGTGGAGTAATAATGACAAATGATGAAGCATTGTATAAAAAAATTCAGTCTTCAGTTTTTCCAGGATTACAAGGCGGGCCACTTATGCATGTGATAGCTGCAAAAGCTGTTGCATTCAAGGAAGCATTAGCGCCAGAATTCAAAACTTATAGCAAAAGTGTTATTAAGAATGCTAAAGTGCTAGCTCAAGCACTGCAAGAGCATGGGTTAAATATTATAACTGGTAACACTGATTCTCACATAGTGCTGATTGACTTAAGACCAAAGAAGTTAACTGGGAAAAGTGTTGTAGATAGTCTTGAGAGGGCCAGTATAATCTGTAATAAAAACTCTATACCATTTGATACAGAAAAACCAACTATTGCTTCAGGTCTACGTTTTGGCACTGCTGCTGAAACAACACGTGGACTTGAAGCAAAAAATTTCAAAGAGATAGCTAGCCTAATAAATAAGATAATTCATGGACTAGTTAATGGATATAGCTCGAATGTTGAAAGAGAAGTAAAAAAGGAAGTTGAGAAAATTTGTAGTAATTTTCCTATTTATTAACTTTAATAAAGTATATTACTTACTAGCATCAAGCGTGTATAGAGCTAAATGGATATTTTGATTTGTATAATAGAACATGTTATCCAACTGTGTGATATAGAGTCTAGCCAACCAGGGGGGTAACTCTTATTGAGTAATTAAGAAACAAAATCTAGTTTAAAGATCTAGATTGTGGTATCATGTCCTAGAATTGTAGAATTGATTGAAAAAATATTGTAGTGCGCCATCAGGTAGCTTACTTCCTTTAAGAAAGGAGTTTATCTTTTTTCATATCTAGAATTGCTTTTCATAAATTATCTTTGCTTATTTGCTTGGAATGATCTGTTAGATTTACTTATACTTTCCACTTATTGGAAAGTGTATGAAAATGTTTTATTTTCATAAATACTAAATTTGTATAAATCCCATGAGGGCTTATTTTTTTAAAATTTTCTTTCTTCTACTCAAGTCCAGAATAAGTAGTGTTACAGATTGCTTTAGCTATAAATACAAGAGCTTTGCTAAGCAAAAAAGGGCAAATGAGGTTGATACTCGTATTTGCTTTTTGCATATGGAAGATACGTTAATACTTGTATTAATATATAACACAATGTTTATTGTTCATAATTCTGGATTAAGTTTTACTCCTACTATATGCTGCTCTTATTCTGCTTTTTCTTAAAGTTACAATAGAAGTAAGTGGTAAGGTTATTTAATAGTGAAGATGCGAAAATAGTGATATAGAAAATCTTTTGATTGAGCTGAATAAATTAGAAAACAAGCTGCTTCTAAAACAATGTGAAATTGAATTTAATCTTTCATTAAATTAATTTGGAAAAATTGAGATACAAAAGAAAATGTTTCTATCGCATAGTAAACACAGAAATTGGTCAAGAAAACTAGGAAGAAGCTTGAAAAATATTGCAGTTAAATTCTGCTTTGACAGTTAATGTATGTAAAACTAATTTAGATCAAGAAGGTTCAATTAATATTGATAGAAAAATAATTAACTCATTTAATTTTAATTATGTTATTATGGCATATACTAGGCTTTATATAGTTTTTCTTAGATCTATTGTGTTAAAAACAGTTTTGATATCTTACATAAGCTTTTTTTCCAAGATCAACTATTTTATGTTTATGAGTAGTTAAAATATTCATAATTAGTGCCTTATGCTCATTTCATAATATGATCTCATATCTTCGTTGATCTTACCTGTACTTCAGTTTCTTAAGATGTGAAATTAGCTTACAATTTATTTAATGCAATATCTGACTTTATGAGTGCTTGTATATTTTTTATATTTTCTTATCCTTTTTTTGCTTAGTTATAAAGAAGTTTTTAACTAAAAAAACTGACTATGTTTTCCTTTACTTCTATGCTGTCTGTCATGTTGTTTATCCTTAGGCGGAATTCAGATGAATTTTTAAGTCCATTACTATACCAGCCTATGTGTTTACGGGCCATTTTTATTCCTGCATCATTCCCATAAAATTCAAGAATACTATCGTAGTGTTCAAGTATGACACTCAGTTTTTCCGAGGCTGTTAGTTCAAAAATCTTGCTTCCACTTATAAAATTTATTGCTTGATTAATCAGCCAAGGTTTACCATAAGTGCCACGACCTATCATCACTCCGTCTGCCTTAGACTCATTAAGAGCTTTCTGAATATCGCTGAAATTTTTGATGTCGCCGTTTACTATAACAGGAATTTTTACTTGCTCTTTGACATTTCTAACAAATTTCCAATCTGCTTGGCCATTGTAAAATTGTGCTCTTGTCCTTCCATGAACGGTTATCATTTTTATACCTAAGTCCTCTGCAATTTTTGCTAGACGTGGAGCATTACGACTTTCATCATCCCACCCAGTGCGCATTTTCAGAGTAACTGGCACATTAACTGCTTTAACTACAGCTTCAATTATTTTAGCAGCCTTTTTTTCATCGCGCATTAGTGCTGATCCTGCATAACCATTTACAACTTTTTTGACTGGACAGCCAAAATTTATGTCTATGATCTTTACACCCATATCACTATTCAGTTTTGCTGCTTCTGCTATCAAGTCTGGCTCACATCCAGCAAGCTGTACAGCAGTAAGTTCGTCAACTTTTGCTTTTTTTATGCTCTGGCGAGTTTGCATAATCATAGGCCTGCTTGCGATCATTTCTGAGATTAACAAACTTGCACCAAGTTTTTTTACAATGCTTCTGAATGGGAAATCAGTTACTCCAGACATTGGGGCTAAAATTACCGGAGAATTGATTATCAAATTTCCTATTTGAAAAGGCATGATTTTTTATCAATCACATAATGCTGCATAAACTCACCTTTTCCTTTTTTAGAGCAGAAGAAAAGGATATTTGTGTTCCTAATGGAAGCTTACATAGTAACCCACTTTCTAAATCTTCTTTCCATTTTTTATCTTTCATGAGTACTTCTGTATATTCTTTCCTTTTCTTGTTTAAGTCAAATTTATACCTTGATAGCTCTTTGTCAATTTCATCAAATGATTTACCTTCACTGAGCTTTTGTGTAATCTTATTAGCATTTTCTAATGCGAATATTCCGCAATTATAACCATCACTTTGCTGTTTAATCGTGGAATTTCTTATATTATTGCTTTCTATTTTTAAAGCTGATTCCAGTGCACTTACTATACTGTCAGCATTTATTGGAACATTGACTAATTCATTTTTTTTGTTATTGCATATTTGCACTGTTTTTTTGATATCTTTGCTCATTTCTTCATTTCCTTGTGCATTCAGCTCATTAGCTTGTTTATTAAGTGGTGTAACCAACTGATTTTTAATTTCATTTGCATTTTCTATGTTGCTACGTTGGCTACCAAAGCGTGGTAATTTAGCTATAAAAGAATCACAGTAGTAGGCTATAAATTTTTTGTTATTTAGGTTATATGAGACTACTAGTGTAGTCCAATGATGATTTTCTAAGTTTAACACTGAAGTAAATGTTGCTTTTTGATTTTTTTGCTCTACTTTATTTTTATATTCTATTAGCCTTTCATTTAAAGTTTCAAGATTACTAGGAATGCAAAAAGATACATAGTTATCCGGGCTTTCTGAGTAGTTGTATACAGCTCTTGCAATATGAGCAATATCATGTTGCTGCAGCCAATAGGTATAATTTTCTCTATTTGTTTGATGTACAAGAGTTGGTAAATTTTCGTGAAATTTTTTGCTAATTAAACTGTTATCATTTGAGGTGATAAAACCCATGTGGCTAATGTCTTCTAGACTATATTCACTGCCTAGTACAGTACTACCATTTTTGCCTTGAATTTCTTGCCTACCTCCATTTGATTCTTTCTTACTAAGAAATCCTTTAGTTGAGTTATATAGGGTCTTGATAGTTGCATCTCGTGTTACTGCAAGAACAATTTCTATCACGATCCAAATTGTGAAATAAGAAATTGATGTAATAAATGGTAAGATTAATGCTGGAGATCCTATCAATAGTCCTAAATAACCAAGAGAAAATGTAGTTACCAGGTATACGCTAAAGGTATAGATAGAAAGTCTTCTACTAGCTTTGAACTTAGTGAAGTAAGCGCTTCCTTTGAGTTTATTGTATTTCTCTGTAATACCTAACATATTGATTTTATGAATGCTTTAGTTAAGTTTTAAAAGATTCTGGAAGAAAAGTCAATTATGATAGTATTGAAGTTTTTTAACAATATGAGCAAAAATGTTGAGTATTAGAAATTTTTGGAGTACAGTGGCAATGTTAGTAATAGTGCGATCTATGCATGATATAAGGTATATTAGGAAAAATCCTGAAGAATTCGAGAAAGCGATGAAGAGCAGGGGGGTTAATAAGTTTCCTGTAAGTAAGATATTAGAAATTGATTATAAGAAGAGGTTGTTGACCACTAAGCTGCAAGATTTAAATAGGAAACTTAATAAAATTACAGAGGAAATAAGGGAGCTGAAGATGAGTAAGAACTCTTATGAGGAACAGATAGAGCTATCAAAAAGTATCGCAAGTGAGGTAGAGATGATTAGTTTAAAGAAGCAAACAGAAGAGGACAGGTTAGTAAATATTTTATCTAACTTGCCAAATGTTCCTGCACAAGGTGTGCCAATTGGTAAAGATGATGATTCCAACTTGGAGGTGAGGAGGCATGGAGAAAAAAGGAAATTTGATTTTACAGCAAAGCCTCATTATGAACTTGGGGAAAAGTTGAATTTGATAGATTTTAAACAAGTGGCGAAAATTTCTAGGTCAAGATTTGCAATATTGAAAGGGCAATTAGCCAAACTTGGGCGAGCATTGATAAATTTTATGCTTGAAATGCATGTTAATGAATTTGGATATACTGAAGTATATCACCCAGTTTTAGTAAAAAATGAGGCAATGTATAATGTTGGTCAGTTACCAAAGTTTTCTGATGAGTCGTATTTAACTACTGATGAACTAAGGTTGATCCCTACAGGTGAAGTTTTTTTGACAAATTTAGTTGCTGATAAAATAGTGCATGAAAAAGAATTGCCAATCCGTTTTACTGCATATTCAGAGTGTTTCCGTAAGGAAGCTGGTAATGCAGGACGTGATACAAGAGGTATGATAAGGCAACACCAATTTGGTAAGGTGGAGTTGGTAAGTATTACAACTGAGAATCAATCAGATAATGAACTTGATCGCATGACAGGTATTGCTGAAGAGGTATTAAGGAGATTAGAGATACCATATAGAGTGATGTTACTGTGCAGCGGCAATATGGGCTTTGCTGTGCACAAGACTTATGACATAGAGATATGGTTACCTGGGCAAAATAAATACAAAGAAATATCGAGTTGTTCAAATTGTGGTACATTTCAGGCAAGAAGAATGAATACCAAATACTCTTCAGAAGATAGTAAAAAGGCAAAGAAATATGTTCACACTTTAAATGGTTCAGCTTTAGCTATAGGAAGGACTATTATTGCCATAATGGAAAATTATCAAAATTTTAACGGGTCAATTACAATACCAAACGTGTTGCGAAAGTACATGAGTGATGATACTGTTATAAGTATGTGATAATTTTAATATATTGGGAACAAGGAATTAAAGATGAATGTTCTAGTTGTGGGTTCTGGTGGACGTGAGCACGCTCTACTTTGGGCTCTCAAAAAATCCTCAATCTTGACTGAGTTATATGTTACTCCTGGACGTTCAACTATGAAAAATCTTGGGGTCGTTGTGAGTATTAATATAAGAAATCCAATCGATGTTGTACTATTTTGCAAAAGAGAAAATATAAAGTTAGTTATCATTGGTCCAGAACAACCAATAATTGATGGTCTCGCTAATAACTTGATTGCAGAGGGCATAAATGTTTTTGCTCCAAGTCAGGCTGCTGCAAAGCTTGAAGCATCAAAGTCCTTTACTAAGGAGCTATGTAAACAGTATGGTGTGCCAACTGCTAAATACGAGTGTTTTGTTGATGAAGGATTAGCTAAAAACTTTGTACTCAGCAATAAAATAAAATTTCCACTTGTAATAAAAGCAAATGGGATTGCAGCAGGAAAAGGTGTAATAATATGCAATACGGAAAATGAAGCTTTTGCAGCAATAGATTCAATGTTAGTAGAAAAGAAATTTGGTGAGTCAGGTGAAGAAA
Source organism: Cruorifilaria tuberocauda (assembly GCA_013365365.1). Classification (NCBI taxonomy): domain Eukaryota; kingdom Metazoa; phylum Nematoda; class Chromadorea; order Rhabditida; family Onchocercidae; genus Cruorifilaria; species Cruorifilaria tuberocauda. The sequence goes on from JABVXU010000032.1 coordinate 139,246, forward strand.
TAATTATAGAAGAGTTTTTAGTTGGAGAAGAAATAAGTTTTTTTGCTCTTGTTGATGGGTTGAAAGTAGTAACTTTCGGGTGTGCAAAGGATTATAAAAAAGCTGATGAAAACAGTGATAGTCAGAATACTGGAGGCATGGGGTCATATTCGTTACCTTCTATTATAAGTAAAGATATGGAGCAAAAAGTTATCCAAAAGATAATATATCCAACAGTTCAGGCAATGACTAACATGGGAACCCCTTATCGTGGCGTGCTCTTTGCTGGTCTGATGATTTGTAGAGGTGATCCGAAACTTCTTGAATATAATGTTAGGTTCGGTGATCCAGAAATACAATCTATTTTACCTAGGTTTGATAAAAGCTGTGATTTATTGAAGCTAATGTTATCAGTTGCAGAAGGAAAATTGGGTACTAAAACTGTGAAATTAACTAGCAAAGCTGTAATTTGTGTAGTCATTGCAAGTAAAGGCTATCCAGGTAATTATCGAACAGGAGAAGCAATTAGTGGATTGGATAAAATTGAAAGTATTCCTGGTATATTAGTATTTCATGCTGGCACCAAATTAGATGAAAGTGGCAACTTAATTTCTGATGGTGGAAGAGTATTAAATATAGTAGGTGAAGGAAATACTTTAGAAGAGGCTAGAAGTAAAGTATATTCAGCGTTAAATTTTCTAGAATGGCCAGGTGGGTTCTTTAGATACGATATTGGGAATTAGATTCCTATATATTAAAGTAAAGAGTTTTGAATCATTTTGAAATAAGTGGAACTGAAGAATTTATGGAAGTATCTAAATTGGTTTATGAAGCTTCTTTGTAGCAAATTAAGGTGATTTATGCTCTAATGGAGTAGAGGAACATGTAGCTAAGAATGGATAAGAGGTTAAAGACATAGTTATAATATATATACTGTAAAGGTAGTAAGCAATATCACAAATAATGAATTGCTAATTATATCAAGAGCATAATCAACTTGCATATGTAAATCTTGTACAGCTAAGTATAAATATACTGGAATATAAATAAGGAGATTATCAAATGTTTACCTTTATAGTATCAGTGATAATAGGTAGTTATTTACATAACTTAGGCAAGCCAAGTTTCAAGAGTTGGTACTGAAAATAAGCTATTACATATGTAAAATTTCTGTTAATTTAAAATAAATCTAGACCAGCATGCACCATGCATTGAACCTTTGACAAGGTCTTAGTTTACTTACATTATCATTTTCTTTAGTATTAAATATTGTCATGAATAGTATGGAGGTGGTTTATTGTCGGTAATTGCTGTTATTGATTTTGGTTCGCAATTTACACAACTTATTGCAAAACAAGTCAGGGGAATGGGTGTCTATTGTGAGATATTCCCAGTCGATATCGATTTTAAAGCATTGACAAAATATAATGGATTTATTTTTTCTGGAGGGCCTCAATCTGTAGATGATACTTATTCTAAGGTAAGCAGAATATTACATGAGATTATAAAATTTAATGAGGTCACAAATATTCCCATACTTGGAATATGCTACGGGCAACAACTTGTTTGTCATTACTTTGGAGCAAAGGTAAGAAGGAAATTCAATCAGGAATTTGGCAAAGTTAAGATTAAAATACTGAAAGAATCTCCCATTATAAAAGGGGTATGGAGTGTTAATTCTGAAGTGTATGTGCTGATGAACCATATAGACAGTGTTGAAACTATACCTCAAGGGTTTACTGTTATTGCATCAGGTGTAGTGAATCAGACAATTGCAATAATTGTTAACGAACAGCGTAAAATATACTGTACTCAATTCCATCCTGAGGTTAAGCTTACAGCAAATGGTAATAAGTTACTCTCTAATTTCTTGGATATTGCAAATTGTGAGAGGGATTGGACGATAAAATCAATTATTGAAAAACAAAAAAAAGAGATTGAGAGTTTAGTGAAAGGGAAAAAAGTAATTGCTGCAGTAAGTGGTGGGATTGATTCAAGTGTTGCAGCAGCTCTCACCTATAAAGCTATAGGAAAGCAATTGAACTGTATTTTTATTGATACTGGATTATTGCGTAAAGGTCAAATCATTACTTTGTTGAAGGAAATCCCAGTAAACTACGTTGATAGATCAAGCTTGTTTTTAGGCAAGTTGAGAGGAGTAATTGATCCAGAAGAAAAGCGGAAGATTATTGGTAACACTTTCATTAAAGTATTCGAGGAAGAAGCAAAGAAAATAGGTGATGTGAGTTTTTTGATGCAAGGTACTATCTACTCTGATGTAGTTGAGTCAGGACATGCCTCAGGGTATACTAGTGTAATTAAATCTCATCATAATGTTGGTGGGTTACCAGAAAAAATGAATCTAAAGTTAATAGAACCTTTACGCTACCTATTTAAAGATGAGGTAAGAATTCTTGGAAAAGAAATTGGCCTTTCAGATGAAATAATATTTCAACACCCATTTCCTGGACCTGGGCTTGCAGTAAGGATAGTTGGTGAAATCAATGAAGAAAAGGTGCGAATTCTACGAGAAGTGGATGAAATATACATTAATACAATGAAAAGTCATAGTTTATATGATCAGATATGGCAAGCTTTTGCTGTACTGCTACCGATAAGAACTGTAGGTGTTATGGGTGATAGTCGTATGTATGGGTATGTTTGCGCTTTAAGAGCTGTAACATCTTCTGATGGTATGACAGCTGATGCATTTCCATTTGGAAATAAGAGTAAATTTTCATCAATATTTTTGAACTTTTTGCAGGATGTTAGCAGCATAATAGTTAATAATGTTGCTGGTATCAATAGAGTCGTATATGACTTAACTTCTAAACCACCAGCAACTATTGAGTGGGAATGATCTAAAACTATTTTCTCTTCTCTGTATAACGCACTTTTTTCTTTATATTACTTATAGCTTCTACAAGCAATGCAAATATTAATGAGAAGTATAAGTGCCCCTTTGATAATTCTATATGGAGACCTTCAAGTATTAGATAGGTACTAGCAAGTAAAATAAATAGAATTGCAATTGTCTTTAAACTAAAACTAAATTTGGTTATCTGAGTAATGTAGCTTGATAAAAATATTATTGCTAGTATAGAAAACATATACGCTATAGCAATTACAGCTGTGTTATGAGTGAATGCTATGGCAGTTAATAGTGAATCAACTGAGAAAATTAGGTCTGTTAATGTAATTTGCAATACGATCAGAGACGGTCGAGATTTGGTATCTATTTTTTTTTCTGGTTGCTTATATAAGGAAATGTTGTTCCACAACTCCATACTACTTTTAGCAAATAGAAATAATCCACCTACTATCATAAGTAAATCTTTTACCGAGATGTTTAGTGACATAATATGAAGTATAGGTTTTTGCATTGATAATATGTATGATGTAGAAAATAGTGCTACAAAACGCATTAACAATGCTAGTCCAAGACTTATGAGTCGTACTCTTTTTTTTAACGCATTAGATACATTGCCTAGAGATAGAGAAATGAAAATCAAATTATCTACATTAAGTAGAGTTTCAAGCAATATAAGTATTAGTAAAGTTTGAACTTCATCTAACATTTTCGTTCCAGATCTAATTATCCTAATCTACAGTAAATTTGTAAAAATTGAGTGACCTCTGCTTGGAGAAGTGAGAGGTAGTACTTCAGTTGGAGGTTTACATTGCACTAGGCTACTGCTGTTTTAATTTTTAGTATGCTAGAGTGCAATAACGATTTATTGCAGGTCTTAGTTTCTTTCTATGTCCTAAGTTAGGTTTTTATAATATGTAAGTTATAAAGGCTATGTCTTCCTTGAAGAGATAATTTAAGTTATACTGCAAGTTATGGATTTTAAGCAAGAAATCAAGTTCTCTTCTCTGTCATTTATAGTTTTGTTTTCTCTGTGGGCTATGTTATCTGGCTACTCTGAACCTTTTTCCATTCTTTATGGGGTATTTTCTTCTATATCCGTGTTATTCATTTTTAAACGACTAATGAATGCTGAAAGTACCTTTAATAAGATTTTGAATGATACGGGGAAGTTATCATTTTACAAATTATTAGTAAATTATATACCATGGCTAGTATGTCAAGTTATCTTATCAAGCATTTATGTAACAAGAAAGGCTTTACAGGCTAGACTTGAGCTTAAGCCAATCGTCATCATAAAAAAATATGAAGGGCATAATGATAAAAGCATTGCGTTATTTGCAAATTCAGTTACAATAACTCCTGGTACTTTAACTATTGATGTTATAAAAAGGCGAAAAATATACATATGTACTATGTGTTGGATGGATGAAAGCCTTAAAAGTGATGTTTCTCAAATGGAAAATAAAGTTTTAAAGGTGCTTGTTTAGTTAAGCAATTATCCTAAAATATTTTAGGGTAATCTACTCTCTTAGTAGGCTTTCAAGCTTTCTTTTGAGCATTAGCCTGTTAAAATAACATAGGCCTTTTAGGCCTAGATGAGTATGTTGTTTTTTTCTTAACTAATTAAATTTGTATGGAGTGTATCTTCTATAATCTCAATAGTAACAGACTTATTTAAAAATATATCTCCATTCATTCGTTTACTCTTATTAAGATGTATTGATTTCAAGCTTTTTACTTATATAAAAATCCTACAGTTGAGCTATTCTAATAATAGAAATAGGTTGCTATCTTGAAGAACAAGCTATTACCTTCACGGTATTTTTCATCGTTTTTAGTAAGGACCATGAGATTTGCTCATTTTTGTGTTATATATGTGTTAATTTATTCTTTTAATTTTGACCCACTAATAGATTGTAGTGTGCTTTATTAAAAAGTAACAGCAATATGTTCTGTTTTATGTAAAATAAGTTTGATAATATTAGCTATCTTATTAATATTAGTTATTACATGAATGCTGAGCTAGTTTATTATAATGAAAAAAATAAAACTCGGAATACTAATTTCCGGTAGGGGATCTAATATGCAAGCCATAATAAGAGCAAGCCAAGATCGAAATTTTCCTGCAGAAGTTGTATGTATTATTGCAAATAACGATAGTGCAGGTGGCCTAAAAATAGCAAAGCAAGTAGGAATCTCATCATTTCTTGTTAAGAATAAACCACTTGACATTGATAAAATTCATAAAATACTTATACAACATAAAGTTGATTTAATTTGCCTTGCTGGGTTTACGAGGATTTTAAAACCTGACTTCTTAAATAAATGGTATAACAAGGTTATAAATATTCATCCTTCTTTGCTTCCATCTTTTAAGGGCTTAAATGCTCAAGAGCAAGCTCTGAAGGCAGGTGTTAAAATCACAGGTTGTACTGTACATTATGTTACTCCTGAGGTTGATTCTGGAGCTATAATCGCTCAAACTGCTGTGCCAGTGCTACCAAATGATAACGTTGTAAGCCTCTCGGGACGCATCCTAGCTGAAGAGCATAAATGCTACGTGGAAGCGGTAAGGTTAGTAGCAGAAAACATGAACTGTTAACCTTAAATACTTCTCCCAACTTTTACAAAAAACAAATTTTTAGGATCCAGTAAAGAACTTGCTAATTTATTTACTTCTTCTAATTTAACTTCATTAATGATATTTGCATAATTGTTTATGTAATTAATATTACGACCATTTATTTGCATGCTATCAAGCAGTATAGATATCTTTGTGTTATTGGATAAGAGGAAAGCGAAGTTGTTTATTAGACTAGCTTTTATATCCTCGAATAACTGTTTATCAATTCCTTGCTTTTTTGTTCTGCTCAGTATGTCTTTCACTACTGATATAGCTTTACTGGCAGTAGAACTATCAGTGCTTATAAACCCAGATATAACATTTCCATGTTTATTGGACACAATGCTCATATTAACATTGTATGTAATACCTAGGTTTTGCCTTAACTCTTTCATCATAACTGAATTTAGCCCAATACCACCAAGAGCATTAATTAAGATGACAGCTTTATAATAATCAGGATCTTCATAAGCTATCCCTTTTTGAGCAAAGAGTATTACACTCTGTGGTATATCCATAAAAATGTTCTCACTTTCTGTAGAATCGAAATCACTTTTTACAGGTATCTTTTTAACTTTCAGCCTTTTTGTTGGTAGCTTGGATAAATATTTATCAAGTAATGCACAAATTTCTTCTCTTTTTGTACAACCAACAACACTGATAACTATGTTATCTTTAGTGAGGTTATGCTTTGTATATGTTAAAATATCATCTCTAGTAATACTCATTATAGTATTAAAAGTTCCATATTCACTTTTTGAATAAGGGTGATTTTTAAATAAGAGCATATCCAGTTTTTTAGTAGCAATAAAGTAAGGATTTTTTTCGAGATTGTTGAAGTTGATTTTAGCTTTCTCAAAAATTCTATTTAATCCTGCGTGATCGACTCTAGGGTTCGTTATAGCATCACTGAGCAATGAAATTGCATCTTCTAAGTTTTCAGATAAGGTGTTTAACGAAACTTTAAATGCTTCTAAGCTGGTGCTAAAACTTAAGTTTATTCCTTTATTTTCAAGCTTTCTCGCGAAATCTTTAGAATCATTTTTCCCTGCTCCTTCTTGAATCACGAGAGAAGTGAACCAAGTTAGCCCATATTTTCCTGCATCCTCATATGCATAACCTGCATCCTTAAATGATATACTTAACGAAACCTTTGGTAAATCACAATTTTTGACAAATAAAAACTTAAGTCCTTTATAAGTAGTAACTTCTTCTATATTTATGCTACCGCTTGCTTGTAAATTAAAACCTAGATAGAAAAAAAGTAGAAATATAAATTTACTTATTTTCATTATAACCCTCTTTTGAGAGCAAACGACCAATTAGTTTATTACCAGAAAAAATAGTCCGAACTTTGCTATTTATGTCGTCTAAATCAACATCTTTAATTTTGCTGCATGAGATGTCTATTTCATTAAGTGGAATGCCAAGTGCTAGATGTGGTATGTAAAACATTGCTATATTAGTTAAGTCGGATAGCTTATCGAATTGTGCTGATTTGTATTTAAATTTTGCACTTTGTAGTTCTTCATTTGTTATACCTTCAGAAATAAAACTGCTAATAGCATTAGCTAGCTCTCTTTCGATGAGGTCTAACTTCATCCCATTTTTTGGAATTATTTCAATGTCAACGTAACCATCCCCGAAAACTAAACCATTATAGTATGCATTTACTGAAATTGCAATGCCTTTATTTAAAACTAGATCTTCATATAGCTTACTGGACTTCCCTCCTCCTAGAATGTTAACTGCTAAATCAACAGTAAAAATTTCATCTATTTTCTTAAATAAGGGAACATGATAGCGAAAGTACAAAATAGGTTCTTTCACTTCAGTACTTTCTAAAGTTACCGATAAATCTGCGCTATGTACTTGATCTTGATTTGGGTAATATCTAATTACAGGCTTAGCTTTAATTTTCCCATATTTTTCTTTTGCCAATCTAACTACTTCGTCAAATTCTGCATCTCCAACAACCATCAGTATTGCATTATTTGGGTGGTAATAATTGTTGTGAAACCTTAGTATGTCGTTTCTATTGTAAGTTTTTATATCACTCTCCCATCCAATAATAGATTTACCATAACCGGCACGGTAAAATGCACTGTTCATTTCTTCCAACAATAAGTTGTTAGGATGATTATCAAATCTCATTTTCCTTTCTTCTAATACAATATTTTTTTCTCTATCTATTTTATCTTGAGTAACGTTAAAATTATCCATTCTATCTGCTTCAACTTCCATTATTAATGGTAAATCTTTTCTAAAAGCTAATTCATAGTAACATGTGTATTCCCTGGTAGTAAATGCATTAAATTGCGCTCCAATGCTGCTCATGATTGATTTTATATCTTTAAATTTTCCTGTGGTTTCAAACATCAAATGTTCAAAGTAATGTGCTAATCCTGCTTTACCGATTGGATCATCAATCCCTCCAACTTTATATATTACTGCATGTAATACAGCTGGAGTTCGATGATAAGGTACAAAATAGATATCTAATCCATTACTTAGCTTAGTATATTTTAGGCTGTATTCTATATTTGAAGCCTTTAATGGGGCTGAGTAGTGGAAAAAAAACATAGATAATACAAATAAGCTAAAAATCTTGTGAAGCATTATTCTAAACCTAATAGATTGAACATAAGAGTATTTTACATATTGTTCTGTTTGGAAATAAGCCTATCATGTAGGTACCATCTATATAACAATATAAACATTCCACAGGTTATATATATGTCAGCCAAATTAAAAGTTGGCCAGTACCAATTGCCAACATGAAAACATATAAAGTCATATACAGCTCCCCAATAGATTCTGTCTGCTACATTCCCGATTGCTCCACTAACCATCAAGGAAAGGCTAAAATAGGTTAACTTATCGTTGGACTTATGTATCAAATATGTAAGTATGCTAATTATTGATATTGAAAATATTGAAAAGAAGAAATCGCTATACGGCAAAGTACTAAACATTCCAAAACTAATTCCAGAATTCCATATTTCAACTAATTTCATAAAGCTAGTAACTTCAATTACCTCTCCTTCGTTAATTAATGAATTTATGTACAATTTGCTTACCTGGTCAGATGATACCATAATTAATATGATAATTAAGCATAATTTTTTCATAAATTTGCCTTCAACTGGTAAGCCTCAAGTATGTCATGATTTATTTGTTTTGTTAATTCATCAATACTATGGAATCTTTTTTCTGGCCTAATAAATTTTAAAAGTTGTACATTCACCTTATGATCATATACATCCTCATTAAAGTCGAATATGTGCATTTCTGCTATAGGCTTTTTCAAGTCGTTAAATGTAGGCCTCATGCCGATGTTAACAACTCCATATAGCCAATTTGGGTTATTGTCAGAAAATGCTGCCTTAGCATAATATGTACCAAACTTTGGTTTAATCATACAATCTTCTATTGTAATATTTATGGTTGGAAACCCTATTTTCCTACCTCTGTATGCACCTTTTGTCACAACACTAGAAATTTGATAGGCCCTGCCAAGTAACTTATTAGCAGATTCTATTTTACCTCTTTGTATGCACTCCCTAACTAAAGAAGAGGAACATAGTTCTCCATCAATCATTAATGGGGCTAGTTTAGTTAAAGAATACCCATGTATTTCAGAATATTTCCTTAAAGTTAATGCATTGCCCAATCTTTTATAACCGAAAGTGCAGTTCTCTCCAACAACTATATGTTTTGCTCCATATCTATCTATCAAAATTTTACTAATGAAGTCATCAAAATTTACTTGAGCGAAATCTTCATCAAAATCGATAATATATAAGTAATCTATGCTGTAGCTTCTGATTAGTTCTTCTTTATATTCTTGACTTATTAATCTGAAATTATTTTTGTTAAGTAAAACAGTTGATGTATGAGGTTCAAAAGTTAAAATTGCGGATGGCAATTTTCTTTCCTGAGATATCTTTTTTAGAGAAGAAATTACAAACTCATGTCCTAAATGTATGCCATCAAAATTTCCAAAAGTTAATGCTATATCACTCTTTGTCACTTGGTCACAGTTATAAATAACTTTCATATAACTTGATGTTATAAATATTTCTTATATAATAGCTATATTTTATGAACTACGGAGATAAATTGTGAAAGATCCTAAAAGAAAAGTTGTAATATATGTGAAGCAGAACTGCCAGTTCTGCAAGAAAGCAAAAGAACTGCTGGATAAAAAAGGAGTAGAGTATAAAGAAATTGATGTGCTCGAAAATTTAGATCTGTTTGATGGTATAAAATCAAAATACAATGTTAAAACAGTTCCGCAGATCTTTATTAACGATGAAAATGGTAATTATATATACCATATTGCTGGATATGATAAGTTGGCAGATCTTGAGAAAGAAGGAAAGTTAGATGATATGATAAATAATAGCAAAAATCATATTGATGCTACACCATATACAGGTGACAATTATGAGTATGAAGAGTCTGTTATGCCAGACGATAATTTTATGTAATATATTATTACACTTTTATTGTTACTTATTGCATAAGTGAAAAAATTTGTATGCTTGCTTAAGCTATTTTTAATGAGTTGAAAATATAATTCATTATTAGATTGGGTTTTTGGTGGGCAAGAGCTATGAGAAATATTTCAATTCTTAACAAGAATTTAATTAGTATCGAGCTGGTTAATAAACGAGATTTAGAAAATTTCATCAAAATTTTCACAGTACTTGATAAATATATAGCAGCAAAAACGCTTTTTGCAGAAGAAGTAAAGATTGAATATAGTCAACGTGACAGCACACAGGTTGTTAATTTGCTAAAAAGCTCAGGTTTCATGTATTATGATATTGAAAATATACTGCATCATTTGAGTAAACATGGAGTAAGAATACCGGGCAGTGTTATAGCGTGTGCTCTCTTTTCTGCATATAACAACGAACTTGAAGCTAAGGATATAGCATTTTCCCTTTTCGAAGGATTTCCACAATTCAATATTAGAATAAATAAAAACGTCTTCATAATAACTCCTATGAATGAAAAAAATTTGGAGTTGAATTCACAAAATAGCAAAATGTTTATAAGATCATTAAAAAGTGAAAAAGGTATGTACGATTGTATAGTTAAAGAAAATACTATTAATATAGTAGCCCACTCTGAAATGCATTTGGTTATAAATTCTATTGTAGGGTTACTGATAGAGTCTTGCTTTCTAACACAAGGAGAAGAAGTAAAACTCAAAAAAAGGCTAGAACAACTTGCTTTTAAAGATCGAGCTTTTGTTGAGTATTTTAGCATAAAAACTATAAATAAGTATCCACATGATCATCCTTTGAGGAAATATAAAAACCTTACTAAATGTATAGAAAATATTTTGTATAATTTTGTAAAGAATGAAAATAGTCAATTTGTTGTAGAGCAGCTGAGTAGGTTAAGCTTAGATGTTTCTCCTGATACTCCGAGAGTTATTACAAAAACTATAGATAAGCTTATTAAGTTCCATTGAGATATTTTTATATTATTAATATGGATATTAATACTAACAACAAAGTTAAAAACTCTTAAATCTCCAAAATTTCTCTTTACCTTTACTAATCCCAATTCTTGGAGTACAAACGTAATTTGGTTTTAAGTGAGATTCGTAGATACAAAATTCATGGCTTATAGTAAGATCTTTTTTATTGTGTTCTTTTGTAATTTTTAATTTTTTACATAATATTCCTGGCCCATTTAGATTTTCCTCAAGCGGTTTGATAAGCTTCAATCCTCGTATTAACACTGCAGCTGGAAATCCTTCCGTTTCTGTTACGATATTTAAACAGTAATATATTCCATATATAAGATATACATATGAAAACCCAGGGGGGACCAAACATTACTGAGGTTCGATTAGTATAGCCTTTTACAGCATGACAAGCTGGGTCATCCATTCCTATATAGGCTTCAACTTCAGTGATTACTCCATAAAAGCTAGCAAGTTTTAATACTTTCCCCAATAACTCTCCAGCAATAATCAAGGTAGGCTGCTCGTAGAAATTTCTTGGCATTATATTATTCATTATATGAAATAGTTACTTACATTTGTAAGTAACTATACTGTTTTATTTCCTATTAGTTAATATAGGACATGCATCTTTGAGAGATATAGATTAATATTCTTATATTTTATATATCTATCATTTTTTTAAAGATGTTACTAACTTTGGTTAGTAGTACTTCTTTATTGTAATTGATGTTTATCATTATTCACTGTCTAAAAGGAAAGATGCTTTTTTGATCAATTTAAACTGCCTTCTAAGAAAGCTCTTTTACTATAGTGCACTGCTAGACCTTTAGTTTTGTTATTAACTCTGGAGCAGGTGCATTTTCTTGAGTTCTTAAATCTTATCTGGCATATACTCATGTATTAGATTGGAGGCTTAAGTACTCTTCTGCTTGGTTGGTTAGAACTCGTCCTCTTGCTGTGCGCTTTACGAAACTGATTTTTATCAGGTAAGGTTCTATTATCTCTTCGATATTACCGCTACACTCAGATAATGCAATTGATATGGTATCAATTCCAACTGGTCCTGAAGTATTGAATAGAAATTTTAAGTAATCTATATCCAATTTATTTAATCCCATTTTATCTATGCCTAATTTTGATAGCGCAGAATCAGCAACTTCGTAAGTAATTTTTTTATCATCTTCTGTTTCAACAAAATCCCTTATTCTTCTGAGTAATCTTAAAGCAATCCTTGGAGTGCCACGTGCACGGTGAGCAATTTCTTGAATTGCATCGTTTGTAATTTCTACAGAAAGAACTCTTGCACCTCTTTTTATGATATCACCAAGTTCTTCAGAAGGATAAAACTCTAGGTGCAAAGGAATGCCAAAGCGATCCCTAAGCGGTGTGGAAAGCAATCCAAGACGTGTTGTTGCCCCAATTAATGTAAATGGTGGTAGATCTATCCTGAGAGTGCGAGTAGATGGACCTTCTCCTACTAATACGTCTAGACAAAAATCTTCCATAGCGACGTATAAAACTTCTTCAACACTGTGGTTTAATCTATGAATTTCGTCTATAAATAGAATGTCTTTTGCATTTAAAGTAGTAAGAACTGCAGCTAAATCTCCAGCTTTGTTGAGTAAAGGACCAGAGGTTGCACGAAAACTGACCCTTAATTCTTTGGAAACGATCTGTGCTAAGGTTGTTTTGCCAAGTCCTGGGGGACCATACAATAGAATGTGATCCAAGGCTTCAGTTCTTGTCTGTGCAGCGTTTATAAACACTCTTAAATTTTGTATTAAGCCTTTTTGTCCTGTAAAATCTTCAAGCCTCTCAGGTCTGATATTTAAATTAAGCGCGTTTTCAGCGTACTCTTTATTGCATGACATCAATTTCATAATGTTGAGAGCTCCTTAAGGGCCATACAAATAATATCACTGGTATCAAGGGTTGGTGACTTATCTTGTATTTTTTTTATTGCATCATACGCTTTTATTTTTTTATATCCAAGATTGATTAGAGCTGAAACAGCATCTTCTTTGATTGTATGTAAGTTGTTATTATTTATCCTTAATTTATCTACTTTATCGCTTAATTCAGTAATGATTCGATTTATGAGTTTCAAGCCGAGACCACTCATTTTGAGAGCTGATTTATCTTCACTGATGACTGCTAAAAACAGCTGATCCGGAGTTAGTTTACTCAAAATTGAAATTGCAGTCCTATAGCTAACACCACTCACTTTAACTAGCAAACGTAAGCACTGCTGTTCTTCTTTGCTGATAAAGCCATATAGTTGAGTAATGCTTTCTCTATTTAAGTAAGTTTCGATAAACAATTTTATTTTGCTTCCAATGGAGCATATACTCAATGTTTTAATTGAAAGATATACTACATATCCAACATCGTTTACATTTAATATTATGTGATCACTGTAAATTTCATCAACTATCCCGTTTAAACTTCCTATCATTTTTGACTCTATATGAGAGTTTAGTTTAAAAACTTCTGAATACTAGGTCAAGTGTTGATCTCATGATATTTACATTCTTACTTTACCATTCAAGCATTTTTCTTTGTCACTCATATCTCTTCTATGTTAGATTAATTTCTCTATAAATTATCTCTTAGTTCTTTGAGATGTTATCTCAGTGCGTCTATAGGATCAGAAAAATCCTAATATTGAGATCAAGCAAAACTTGATTTTAACTAAATTGTGGAACTGTGCAATTGAAAGCTAAACTGCATTATGCGCTAAATGGCACTCCCCTAGTATTGTAAGTAGTTTCTTGCTTAACTCAGTTAATTATCTTACATTCTTTTATTATTTACTAGAAGAGTAGTGTAAAAGATTGGTAAATGGTTATTTACTTTACTTAAAGCGACGTTTCACACTGTTTTTAAAACGATAAATCAAAGTTAAAAATAATGAAGTTTCAAAGCTTAGTCAATATTCTAGAGCACTAAATGGATTATAATAAGGCATTTATGAGTGGTATTATTTTTTTATTTGTTATAGAGAATATGTTTGCCAAGATTGGGATGGGAAAGAACTTGTAATAAAAATTAATGAGAAGATTAGTGTTTCTTGAAGAAGATATGGTTAGATTATCTTGCACTTGACTGTGCCTGACACACCTTTTGGAGGTGCTATAAATAAGATTTAATTTAACTTTAAAAGTAAAGAGAATTATTAATCAGTTTTATATAATCTATGTTCTTCAACTAAAGTGCTTTATTCAATTGATGGTTATACCCATGATGGAAATAAAGATGAAAGTATGAAACTTTCGTAGGAAGATTGAATAGGGCAAAAGTTTTTTTTGAGTGATACTGAGATATAAATACTTTAATTATTTAAATAACTTAAGTTGGAAATATCATAATAGGCAAGCAAACCTGACAAGGTACATTGATAATGTCAAAGATGAGAAATTGGACCTATAGTTATGCTAGTAGTAGAATTTACTATTAAGAAACGTGCATATCTGTTGTTGACCTAAAGTATCTATAACCCTATTTATAGCATTCAGATAATAAAAGATACCATGGTAATGCTTTTTGTGTTAGATATAATTGGTATTACTATTTATAAAATTTGTATTCTTTGCTTTGCAGAAGATTTGCAATGTTTTTATGATGTTTTAAGAAAATTAATATTGACAAAATTAACAGCATGGGAAATAACTCTCTTTGGAAAAAGGAAGCTGCTATAACAGCTACTGTGGTAGAAATTAAGGAAGCAAGAGAAGAGTACCGAAAGGCGAAAAACGCTGCTAGCCATGCAAATATAAACAATAATGCCAAGTAGTAATTGAGTGCTATCAAAATTCCTAAAGTTGTTGCAACTCCCTTTCCTCCACTAAACTTTAGCCAAATAGGAAACATATGCCCTAAAACTGCTAGGATTGCAGATGCATATATTCCACTATCGAAAAATTGGTAAGCTAAGTAAACTGCAGTAAACCCTTTTAAGGAATCTAGAAATAGTGCTAGAGTAGCAAGTTTTTTATTTCCTGTTCTTACAACGTTTGTAGCACCAATATTTCCAGAACCTATTTCTCTTAAATTTATTCTTTTTATCCTTGTAACAATTAGGCTAAATGGTATTGAACCAAACGCGTATGACAATATAAGAACTATATACTTCTCCATTATACTTTCTTTAACACTTTCATGAAATGCAATACTTTCTTCAGAAGAAATAAGCATAAATTCAAATGTCAAACACTGAATAACATTAGCTTATGTTTGTCTATATAATTGCATTAAAGAACTAATTAACCTTATTATTCTTTAATCTCTTTAGGTAACATTGAACTTCGTTGTTAATTTGATTACTGAATAGTATAAGTGCCGTCATATTAATAAGGGCTAAGCAAGAGAATAAAGTTCCACCAATATTAGCAATAGTCATTATATTTTTAGAAAGGCCAGAGAAGAACGCCACAATTATTACTGCTGTGCGGTATATTACTATGCTTTTTATACCAAATAAATATAACCACCCCATTTCGCAACAATATACAAATGAAATTACTGAGGAAAACGCAAATAAAGGCGCAGCTATGGTCAAAAGTATAGGAAACCAAGAAGAAACTGTTTCAAATGCTTTTTGAGTGATTAATATCCCCTCACCGGCACCTGTTTGGTATGCACCTGTTATCACTATTGTTATTCCTGTTAAACAACAAATTAACATTGTATCAAAACATGGCTCTATCATTGCAACTAGCCCAGTTCTAACTGGCTCCTTATCTTTAGCTACTGCATGTGTAATTGAAGCAGAGCCAATACCTGCCTCACTAGCAAAAATTGCTCTTTGAATTCCTGCAACAAATGCTCCTACTACTCCTCCACCGGCAGCATTGAAATCTATCATGTTGAGAAATAATGTTTTAAATGCATTGCTAAAATTATTAATATTAAATGCTATAATTGTAATACAACTGAAGATATATATAAGTGACATGATAGGTACTAGTGTGGAGGATACTATGACTATCCTTCTAATCCCACCAATAATTACCAAAGCAAGTAATACTGAGATTATAGAGGACAGTAACCAAGGATGACAGTCTACCCAACTTGAATATCCAGACAATATTGAAACCATTTGGTTAGTTTGAAATGCTACACTCCCGCCAAGACCAGACAATACAAAAAATATTGCATATACTGCAGCTAAGACAATGCCAAGTTTCTTAAATCCGAATTCTTCTAGTCCATTTCTAATATATTGGAATGGTCCACTAAATAACTGTTTCTGACCTTCTGTCCTATGTCTAAATGCTAAAGTCACTTCAGCAAACTTTGCTGACATACCGAAAAAGCCTGTGATCATCATCCAAGGCACTGCTCCTGGTCCTCCTATTGAGGTTGCAATTGCAACACCAGCAACAGTCCCAAGTCCTACGGTACTCGAGAGTGCTGTTACAAATGCCTGAAAATGCGTAATATGACCGTTGTGGTGACCTGTATCATATTTTCCACATAGAATAGCAAAAGCATGCCTGAACATTTTTATATTGAGAAATTTAAAACGCAGCGTTAGAAAGATATAACCAAAGGCTACTAGACAAATTACAAATGGCACGTGAAAAACTTTAAAAAAAAGTACTTTACACATAAAGTTATTTATCCTGTCTAGTACAGCATCGTAACTTTCATAAAGGCCTAAAGTAGCGTGTACATCGTGAAATGATAGGCAAAGTAGTACCATGTATAGTAACCTACAAATCATGTTTAATACCTCTTAGAATTATAGTAAGAACCTATTGTATTTATGATTTTTCTTCTTAGTAAATATATCGAAATAGTATTTGGAACAAAGCACATAAATAAATTATTGCATAGATAAGATATAAATTCTGTGTTTTTTGATATACACTGAAGCCAGTGTAAAAAAACTTGAAGTAGTACTAATACTTCTTATTATCAAACAAGTAAAATTTCATATTAGTAATAATAAGTTATTATTATCGAAATGCAAAGGAAAACATTATTAGCAAAAAGGACTCTATTGCTAAATAAGGGGAGAAATTATTGGAAATGCTTGGTTAAATGACTTGCACCATATTTAATGGTTAAAATATATTATTTAATATCTTAATATCTAGAATCAGTTCAATTACACTGCTCACTGCCTTTTTTTATGTTTATAGTTAGTGGGATTTATATGTATAATATATATATAATCCAGCACTTATTGGAATAGTAAGTGTATATACTATACTTAAAATTGGTAGAGTAACCCAAGGTTTGCTAACAAAAAACACAATAAATACTCCAAAAAGTGATACAAATATATAAGATAAGTTTCTTGGAATATAAATATACTTTGCAGAAAAAGTTGGAATATGACTGACTGAAAAAAATGAGATAGTCAAGAAGTAGAAAGCTGTGTTTCTTATATTGAAAAACTGCTCTGTAAAAAGTAAATATTCGTTCTCTTGAGAATGAAAAGTTACAATTATTGGTAATAAAGAGAGTAAAGCACATATTGGTGCTGGCACTCCAGAAAAAAAAAACTTTTTCCAGTCAAATTGTTCCACATTTAATGATAAATTAAACCTTGCAAGTCTTATTGAGATGCAGATTACGTATATCATTACCAGTATCCACCCTATAACTTTAATTTCCTTTAATTTCCAAAAGTATAAAAGGAATGCAGGTGCTGCACCAAAGTTAAGGAAATCAGCAAAAGAATCAAGTTGTGCTCCAAAATTACTGGTTAATTTTAATACCCTGGCTATTCTTCCATCCATTCCATCTATAATTGCTGCAATGATCACGAAAATTACTGCAAACTCCCACTGTTCATTAAATGTAAATTTAAGTGAAGTGAGACCGGAGCATAGACCTAATAAAGTTATAAAATTTGGGAATAATTTAGCAATAGGTAAAAACCTACTGTTAGTATCATTAATGTTCATATAATATCAAAAGTAAGTTTTTCTCCAGTGTTTTCCTTATTTAAATTTGCTATAATTGTTTCACCCCCAATAACAGTCTGTCCTTTTGAAACTCTTATTTCTGTATCAGAAGGAATGTAAATATTTACTCTACTGCCAAACTTTATAATTCCAAATCTTTCCCCTGCTTTTACTTCTTGAGAAATTTTTAGATTACAAACGATGCGACGTGCAATTAGCCCAGCTATTTGTTCTACAATAATTTCTTTTTCCTTTTCATGCTCAATTACGATAACTTGTTTTTCATTTATATTGCTAGATTTACTGCTCATTGCAGGTGCAAACTTACCTTTTTTGTAGTGTACCTCTTTTACTGTGCCAGATATTGGCACGCGGTTTACATGTACATTCAAAATGCTCAAGAATATGCTAATAAATATGAATTTCTTTTCCTCTTTATTTTTCGCTGATAAAGGGTAGATCACTTCTTCGATCTTTGAAATTACTCCGTCGGCTGGGCTAAGTATAAGATCTTTGCTATTTGGAACAACTCTTGCTGGATCACGAAAAAAGTACGTAAATAATAATGTTGGAAATAGGCATGTAACACCAAATCCCCATGATATGGAGAATGCTATACATGTTACTATGAAAGAAACTACCATAAACAGGTAACCTTCCTTATTTATTGGTGGGAGTCCAAAGCACATAACCTTGTTAACGATAATCTGTTGTTAATAATTTATCATTTATCGCTTTTAATGAAAAGTTTTTTTTGACCGCTTTAAAAAAGCCTTTCTGTCAGTTTTAAAGATTAAGTAATTTTTTGAAAAAACATCGTTATAAATTCAAGAATGTTTTTGAAAGTAACAAAGTGAGAAGAAATATAAATCTCTAGGTTATAAAGAGGTATAAGTTGTAAAGTAAGCAAAATCTTTAACTATGTCACAAATAAAGTAAGAGAAGATATATGTCATATAAATTTGTCGGTGACTCTTACTAGTAATTAGACGAATATCTTAATAAGAGTTATAATTAGGTATAAAGCAGTGAAACAGAAGAAGCTTTTTACTGAAATATATTCAAGATGATAAGGTGATGAAACAGATATTGGGCAATAATATGGAGGTGTCTGGAGATGCATTATGGGATAAGTCTATAATTATGAGAAAAAGCTGAAAGATAAGCACAAAGTTAGCATAATACTTGTAGCGTTAGGTGCTTTGATTATCTCAGGATAAGATCATAAAAATAACTTAAGTACTTAGTGAGTTAGTATTATCAATGGTTTAAAGTTTGTATTTAGGAATAGTATGGATAACATTAATTCAGAGAATGTTGAACTGAAAGCTAGTAAGGCAAAATATGTTGGACTATGCAGACTAAAAACAAATGGTAAATTAAGTCCCTTTAAGAAGTCATTTAATTTTAGTTTTATAAAATATGTTATTTAAGGTTAAAAAAAATTAAGGATAAGCTATTTAAATTTACTTCAATGAACCATTAAAGTCTTAAGTCATTTTATACGTTTAAATTTTTGTTAATCGATTGCTCATCATTTACAGGCAGTTTACAATTGGAGTAAAGATGAAATAAAATATACTGTTCAATAGTGCTGCTTAGGAGCACGTTCTAAGATTTGAGTGGCAGAACTCATTTTGATGTTTCCACTTGTTTATTTTTTAGCAATATTTCTCTACCAGGTTCTTTGTTTTGCTATAGAAACGTAACTAACGATCAATGTCTTGCTTATAATCTTTTAAAAGATTGTGGATTATCTTTCTAGAAAGAATTCAGCGATATTTATCTTCAGTAGTTTTACATAGCTTTTCCAATATATTAATTATTTGTGTAGGATTGACTTTAATGCTATGATAAGTGTTCACGATTGTTTGACACATTAAATTGATGCCATTTTTGATTGTAGCAAACTGGAAGATGAATGGAACAAGATCTTCTTTTATTGACTTTATAGGTAAGCTTAACAACAAGAGTAATGAGATTACCTCTAAGCTTGTGATTTGTCCACCTTTTACATCTTTACCAGATGCTGTAAAGCTAAGCGATAATATTAGTATAGGTGCGCAAAATTGTCATCATAAAGAATGTGGATCTTACACAGGTGAGGTTAGTGCGAAGATGCTAAAAGAATTGGAGTGTACTTATGTAATACTTGGGCATTCTGAAAGAATCAGTGAAACAGATAGTGAAGTGAAATTGAAATCAGAGACAGCAATAGAATCTGGTCTTCATCCAATTATTTGTGTAGGTGAAAGTCTGGAGGATTATGAATGCGGGAAAACAAAAGAAGTAATAGAATATCAGTGCAGAAACCGTTTGCTTGTGAATGGTGAATATACTGTAGCATACGAACCAATGTGGTCAATAGGTACAGGATATGTGCCAAGCAATGATGTAATTATTGAAGTGATAGAGGTAATAAAATTCTGTATTGGTGAAAGACAGGTTATATATGGCGGTTCAGTTAATTCAGAAAATGTGAAAGATTTGCTCGGTGCCTCAAAAAGTTTATCAGGAGTTTTGGTTGGTAGTGCAAGCCTGGATTTTGACCACTTTTATAGAATTGTAAAACACGTTGAAGAAATTTACTGATTCAAAAGTAGATTGTTAAGAAGTCTTATGTATACTAGCGGATTCAAGGAGTATAAAATCGCAGCATTAGTGGTCGCAGCAGGGATAGGTAGCAGGTGCAATAATGAAATTTCTAAGCAGTATATAAGGTTAGCGGGTAAGCCTGTTTTATTTTATACAGTCAGGAAGTTCTTGGCTAATCAGCACGTAGATTATGTGAGAGTAGTTATTAACAAGAATCATGAAAGTTCCTACGAGGAAGCTATGTCATCGATTATAGATGCTAAATTGCTGAGTCCAGTACATGGTGGAGAGATTAGGCAAAACTCGGTTAAATTTGGACTTGAAAGTTTGCAAGAAATGAAACCAGATTTTGTTATTATACATGATGCATGCAGGCCTTTTGTGTCAAATGCTCTAATAGATAACTTGATTCATTTTATGGTTGATGGGAAATGTGCTGGAGTAGTACCGACAATAGAAGTTGAAAACACTATGTTGGTGGTGAATGGGAGTTTTATTGAATCTGCAATTCCAAGGGAGAAACTTAGGGCCATACAAACTCCTCAAATCTTTAATTTCGAAGAATTGCTACTATGCCACCAGTCAAATAAAAAGTTTACTGATGACTCATCGCTTATGTTAGAGTACAAAAAATATGTTGCAATTATTAGAGGTGAAAAAAGCAATTTCAAGTTAACTACAAAGGAAGATATTAGTATAGCAAGTTTCTTCCTTGAAGATCCTAAGTACCGCATTGGGACTGGTTATGATGTACATAAGTTTATAAAAACTCAAGACAAAGCTAGGAATTTTATAAAAATTTGTGGTATAGAAATTGAGCACAGCATGGCAATAGAAGCACATTCCGATGGTGATGTAGTAATACACGCAACTGTTGATGCCATACTGGGAGCATTAGGATGTGATGATATAGGGGAACATTTCCCCTCAAGTTCTGCTGATTGGAAAAATTGCAACTCATCTTACTTTCTGAGCTTTGCTGCTACAAAAGCTAAAGAGAAAGGGTATTGTGTATCTAATTTAGATATTACTATAGTTTGTGAGGAGCCTAAAATATCTCCCTATAGAGCAGAAATGAGGGGTTTTATATCAAAAGTGTTA
Organism: Cruorifilaria tuberocauda; assembly: GCA_013365365.1. Lineage (NCBI taxonomy): Eukaryota > Metazoa > Nematoda > Chromadorea > Rhabditida > Onchocercidae > Cruorifilaria > Cruorifilaria tuberocauda. The sequence continues at coordinate 160,821 of JABVXU010000032.1, forward strand.
GAAATTGATGATGAGCTTGTAAATATCAAAACGACTACTGCAGAAAAGTTGGGTTCTATTGGAAGAAGTGAAGGAATAGCAGCGCATGCTTCTGTATTGTTATACAAGTTAATGCCTTACACTAATTTTTCTTAACACTTAAACACTTATATTTTTCTTTTAGGCAAGGCCCTTAGTTGGGTTAAAATATGGTTCTGAATATCAAAAAAAGACTTCTTCCTTTTGATGGGGCATTTTTACAAATGTTTGTTGCTTTATATCTAAATTTTTAGCCTTTAATTTTATTGACTAAAAATTGCCTTCTTCATACGTACTTGAGATTATAGATAGTGTAACTTTATTCAATTGTTTAGTGGATCCATTATATAATTTGATAAAACCAAACAACTTAGTATATTATAAAGTTTTATATATTATATCTTTATCAGGAAATTTCTGATGGCGCACTTCTCTGTAATCTTACCATATGATCAAGTACTGAAATATATTCCATATGAAAAGCTTATGCAAAAGACCCGCTATGACTATAGTAATTTTATCTTGCATTGACACTTCTGTTAGAATTTTTAAATGTCACTTCACAATTACAGAATTAAGTGAGATATTATTCTAATCCAATTTAGAATCAACATAGGTTCATTAAAAGAATTGCTTTTGCAGTTGTAATGTCTTTTCTAGCTCGAGCGATTTACACCTTTTCATAACAGGTGATTCATAATCTTGAGAAATTCTTAATGAATACATAAAAACATGGATCTGCATTCTTTGCAACCTAACTGTTACTAATATTTTTCTAGAGAGGGTGTTCTTCATTAGAAGATTATAAGAAAGTGATGAGTCTTAAAAAATTATTCTTGTACTTTATGTAAAGAATTCTTAATTTTGGGTATATTTTCCCGTCAATTGAAATTTTCCAAAATTAGTAGCATAAGGCAGGAGTGTCAAATTTACGAACATTGATTCATCACGTCCGGATAACTAATAGGTTCTGCTTTTAGCATGTTTTAATTATCATAAGCATATTTTCATATGGGTATTGGTTCTGTATTTTCAAAAGAATGGACTTTATTAAAAGCGATTTAACCATTTTTTATAGTTAAATCTATATAGTATTTGGGTAATCTTAAATTTCAGTGAAACTAATATATTTGTTCTCAAAACTTGGATAAGCCTTTTGTTTATTATCTGGAAAATTGGATGTTGATATGCTAGTAGTCATGATAGAGCGAAATTTCAGTGTAACTTATCATTTCTCTTTTTATTACGATCATTATGAATGAAATTTCAAATCAAATATTTGTATCAATTATAAATTGAAAGTCATGAGAACTAAAGTAAGTACATATAACCACTGAATCTTATTCAGCTTCAAATAGTTTTGCTATAGACAGTTTCATGGAATAATTTTCTTGACATTCATTTGAAACAACCTTATAGGTATGATGTTTGGAAATGCACTCGGTTACCATCTTGTCAGTGGCACTTGAGATAAGCTCTAAACATTTATCTGTAAAATACATTGTTTTTTTGTAAGGCTAGAAAAGCAGAACAAATATATGTGGTCAAATTAACTTTAATAGAGCAATACTGATATTTGCTTACCATATAAAATAAACTCCAATCAAGCACAATGTGTTGCTTACAAAGCCATAACATGATTTATATAGCATATAGAATATAGTTTACAAATACTGCCATGTTAGCAAAACTGTAGGAGAAGTTATTTTAACTTAATGGATGGTGATATGAAGGTACTCGATTTAGTGACTTGATAGTATTTTTCCAAAAATTGGAACATTTTTGTTTAAAAAGCAATTTTAATTTAGTGATTTACTAGTACCAAGCAGAATTAATGTTAGTCATAGAACATAGCAGAAATTGCTACATTAAAAAAATTGCATCTAACATTGAGTTACAATCCATGATGACATTTATCACTAAGTATAAGTAAGAAACATTGAAGGCTCAGATTAATGCTAATGGACTGCTTTCATAGCTAGTATGAATAGGAATAATTGTATCTTTGAAAAAGAAAAAGATGCATAACTTTGTTGTAGTAATTCATATTGCACTTAAATCTCTATTGGATAAGATAATTATTTAATTATAACAATAGAACAATTGATTGGGAAATAGTTAATATAATACATTTTATCAATCGGTAATAAGAAGAGAGACAGCTGTGCTTATACAAAATAATGTTCTACTTTGCAAGAAATGGATATTTTTGTCAGTATGCGCTCTTGCTTGTTCTGGGCTGCTTTCGATAATTATCGTTTTTCTACGATTGACTTTTGCTTCCTTTCTTATCTCCTCTACACAATATATTTTTGATAATGCATTAGTGATACATGTTAATTTGTCGATTTTGGTGTGGATGTGTTCTATAATATCTTTGCTCTTTGTCATAAATATAAAAAACACTAATAAGTGGCTAAATTTTTTGTGGATTCTATCAACCATTTCCATGATGCTAATGTTTGTATCAGTGTTTGTTCCAGGCACAGAAGTTATCAAAAGCAACTATATTCCTGTATTACAGAACAAATTATTTTTGTTTGGGCTTAGTTTGTTTATTATCAGTGTATTGATAAATGCAATCCTTGCTTGTATATTAAATAAGCAACAAGTCTCTTATTTTTCTATTGGCCAAATTGGACTAGTTATTATACTTGGATCGTCATTCCTTTGCTTTATTCTAGCTTGCAAAAATATTCCTAAAAGTATGTATTACTCAGATAAGAGTTTATTTTACGAATATATTTTTTGGGGAGGAGGACATTTGCTACAATTTGCTTTTGCTCAAGGAATGTTTTTAGTTTATCTAATAATGCTGAGTTCCTGTGCCAGCAGGAATCTAAGCAGCAAAATTACTATTTTCCCACTATTTGGAAACACGATCTTAGTTGCATGTGCACCATTTATATATTTCATATATTCGGTAAATAATGATGAGTTGATACAGTTTTTTACTTGGCATATGAGGATTGTTGGGGTAATTATACCGTGTTTTTTAACAATGTTAGTGTTCCTTAGTATAAAAAGCTTATTAAATGATAAGGACAATTACTTGCTATACTCATTTGTATTATTTATCTATGGATGTGTGCTTGGAGTTCTGACTATTGAAGGAAATGTTACTATTCCTGCTCACTATCACGGATCTGTAATTGGCATTACAATAGCTTTTATGAACTTTGTTTATTGGCTGTTGCCAAAATTAGATTGTAGAGAAGTAAAAAGCTCTATGATAAGATTACAAATTTATTCTTATAGCTTTGGGCATTTTCTTCATATCACTGGCCTTGTTTGGCTGGGGGGGTACAATACCCTAAGGAAAGTTGCGAATCTGCCAAGTATTTCATCAATACTAGCACGTACTTGCTTTATTGCTGGTGGAGCTATATCAGTTATTGGTGGAATGTTGTTTGTAATAATTGTACTTTTATCTCTACTTAAAGGTAGAGTGCGTGGTGCTATGTACTGCTAAAATAGCTAGAAAATTTTTTAACAAACCTCTTCACTGCTACATTAGCCTAGTTATGCAGATATTTATCTGTAAATCTTAAATATGCTTGTAGAACGTGAAGATGATCTAGAATACTTAATCAAATTAGAGAATAAAAGACGACTATCCACACAGAATTTTCCGCTTGTTGGACCCTCATATACTTGAGGTTAAGGTAATTCTGTGTTAGATAGATTATAATATTATGAAATACTTTGCTATTTTAATAAAGCTACTTTTTTCAAATTATACAAGAAGTCTAATTGCAATCGTTGACTGTTCCAGTATAATTTAATGGAATTTGAACACTATAAATGAAGGAAGAAGAAAATCAATTTAGTTTTACGTCAGAGAATTTCAAGAAAGCAAGGAAATTTATAAAAATGTATCCAAAAGGTAGAGAAGGAAGTGCTGTTATGTCTTTGCTATACCTCGTTCAAGAACAATGCGGATGGATTTCTAAATCTGCAATGCGCTACGTTGCTGATATGCTTTGCATTCCACACATTCGCGTGTATGAGGTAGCAAACTTTTATACTATGTATAATCTAAAACCTGTTGGTAAATATCTAGTACAAGTTTGCAGAACAACTCCTTGTTGGTTATGCAGTAGTGAGGAGGTTCTAAATACTTTTAAGAGGAAACTAGGAATTGATGTAAATGAGACTACTGAAGACAATTTGTTTACTTTAAAAGAAGTTGAATGTCTTGGTGCCTGCATTAGTGCTCCAGTTGTGCAGATCAATAATGATTTTTACGAAAATCTTACTCCTCAAAAGGTAGCAGATATTATAGGGGTGCTCACAAATATAAGGTGAGAAAAGAGTTTTTATTTAAAATAACTAAGCAGTCTGGTTCTGCGAGAGTTGGCACTATTGAAACCCCAAATGGGAATATAGAAACTCCGGCATTTATATTTTGCGCAACAAAAGCTGCAATTAAAGTTGCAGATATTGAGAGAGTGAGTGAAGCTGGCACTCAAGTAATACTCTCTAATACCTATCACTTAATGCTCCAACCGGGGGAAGATACTGTAGAAAAACTTGGTGGGTTGCACAAGATGATAGGGTGGAATGGACCAATGCTAACTGATTCTGGTGGATACCAGATATTTAGTTTGGGACATGGTTCAGTTTCAGAGGAAATAAAAGGGATAAAAAAGAAACAAAAAACTCTAGTCAAAATTAATGAGGATGGAGCAATTTTTCGCTCTTATATTAATGGCAAGAGTTATTATCTCACTCCTGAAAAATCTGTACAAGTTCAGAGAAAGTTAGGTGCAGATTTAATCTTAGTTTTAGATGAGTGTACTCCATTTCATGTCAGCAGGGAGTATACACAAAAGTCAATGCTTATGAGCCAGAGATGGGCTGAACGCTCTCTGAATGAGTTTTGGAAAAATGATAATGGTAAACAAGTCATGTATGGGATTAGCCAAGGTGGGGTATATCAGGATTTGCGTAGGGAAAGTTGCAACTTTATCAATAATTTGCCATTTTTTGGTCAAGCAATAGGTGGATCGCTTGGTCAGAACAAAAATCAGATGTATGATGTAGTCTCTTTTACTATGGAGTATTTAAAAAAAATAAGGCCCACTCATTTGCTTGGCATTGGTGGAATTGTAGATATCTTTCGTGCAGTAGAGCTTGGAATTGATACATTTGACTGTGTATATCCGACTCGTTTAGCAAGACATGGTTCTGCACTTATTAAAGTGAAGAATAGAAACTCTATTACTTCGAGGTGTAAAGAATATATTAGTTTGCGAAATCTGCAATTTAAACTAGATAACACTCCAATTGAAAGTGACTGTTTATGTTTTACCTGTAGAAAGCATTCAAGGGCTTATATACATCATTTGTTAAAGGTTAAAGAGTTGCTAGCCTACACTCTTATCACCATTCATAATGTTTTCTTTATGAATGAACTAATGAAATCGATAAGACATGCAATATTGAATAACACTTTAAGCCATGAGAAAAGTAACTGGGTTAGTGAAATGACGTAATTTTCTGGACTTATTTCTTCTTGAGTCTTTAGCTGTGCTGTTTTCTGTTTTTCTTTCTATCAGCTTTGAGAATATTATAGTAAGTGTTTAAACATTAATGCTATCCTTTATGTTTGATTCCTGAAGGTTATGAAATAAAGGCATAGTTTAAAAAATGTAGTGATTAATAGGTAGTATAGCAAGGCTTCGAGGATATAAATGCTAGGAAGATGGAGAAAAATGCTAAAGTTTGTACTTTCCGTAGAAATGGAGGTTAACGTTGTATTATTTATAGTATAGGATATCTAAGTGCTGTAGAAATAGTAAAAAGTTGCTTAGCTTTGTTTTAAAAGCAAGTAGCAGTATTTCTGCATTTTAGAATTTAGAATAGACTGCAGTACTCTATAATATAAAAGGATCGAAAATAACAAAGCTAGGTTAATAAATTTGCTCAATCAAAGTCAGTTGTCAAGAATCTTTATGCTGGTTAACGATAATATATAAGAAGAATTAGCAGAACTTTTAAGTTAATAAGTATGGGAAAGAAGTGGCTTAAAAAAATAGGCTAAGTGTGTGTTAAAAAGGATGCAATAAATCAAGTTTAAAGATGTAAATACTATGGATAGAGTATTAAAATGGTGAGGAATACTAGTTTCCTAATTTTAAGAGATATAAGAGTTTATTAGTATAAATTTGATATGAGCATTTATATAATAAAATCTTTCAGATCGTTGTCTGAAAAATAGTTGTTACTATATTTCCTACTAAGAAAGGAAGTCAGGTGATAGTATATGTTATTATGGTGGGAATAAAAAACAAGATATTAAGGATATATCATCTTTTAAAGCGTAAGACAAGACTAATGTTTCAAAACATCATGTAATGAGCTCTCTCTCAACAAGAGAACACACACATAAAGATTATTACTAAGCAAAAAATTCATCTGTACCCATCACTTTTCTCATTGATGTATGATTCATGATAACCAAAAGCTTTTTGAGGATTACGCTAAAAAGATGGAAGGAAAAATAGTAGTGTAAGTGATAAGGAAAGTGTGGTTATTATTCAAAGTTAATATAATAATCAAATAGATACTCACTCAAAAAGTAAAATATGCTGTTGCGGGGGAATCAAAGATCTTATAGTGAGGAGACGTTTTGGGAGACATTTCTTTTGCTGAAAAAGAAAATGTCAAAGTCGCTGAGTAGTTATTTATAATAATAAAATGTAAATTAAACAAAAGTCTACTATTGTAGCTGAAAGCTGGATGGAAAAATTAAGACAGGCAGTAGAAGCTATTGAAGAAAGTTGATGTTTAGTAGTATATTATTTCAATCGAATCATGTATCACATTATATGTGTGAGCAAATTAGAAAAACTCATGTGCTCGGTTGTAATGCATAAACTAACTTACTAAAAAAGTGGCACTTTCATTGCAATTTGAGTACAATTCAGGCTTTTCTTAAATAAAAAGATGAACTATTTAGTGGACTATATTTTAATACCTTTTTCCTTACCACTTTTTATTACTGAAGATTATTTGTTAATTACTGCATTAATTCCTCTGCTTGGTGGAGTGATTACATTCTTTACTGCCAGATATCCTAGAGTAAGCAACAGCATTACTGTTTCTTCTTCTGTGCTGTTATTTACCTATACGTGTCTGTGTGCTTCATATTGGGCATGTAGTGACCATTCCCAATTTATCCTTATAGATTTTGGTAATAATTTGCATGTTAGTTTAAAACTAGATTCTACAGGAATAGTATTTAGTCTATTAATATCATTTTTATGGATATTAACTAGCATGTATGCAGTATCTTATATGAAGAAGAACTATTCTTGCAGTAATCACTCAAGTTTCTTATGTTTTCTTTCAGTATCAATTAGCTGTACAATGTTTATTGCTTTTTCTGGAGATTTACTTACTACATTCATTTTCTACGAACTTCTAACTATTAGCACATACCCTCTCATTACATATGATATGACAAATGACTCAATAATAGCTGGACGATATTATTTTGGTGTGCTATTTTTTTCTTCTTTAGTGCTATTTTTCCCAGTTCTTGGCTTATTATACAGTGAATTTCACACTTTAGACTTTGTAGGAGATGGAATATTTAGATTTGATACATCACTCATCACTTTTACTGCAATATGCTTTGCTATGCTGATTTATGGGGTAGGTAAAGCTGCATTAATGCCAATACATTTTTGGTTACCTAAAGCAATGGTTGCACCTGCTCCTGTAAGTGCACTGTTACATGCTGTTGCTGTTGTAAAGTCAGGAGTTTTTATCATAATAAAAGCTATATTGTGCATTTTTGGTATTGATAATCTGCAATGCTTTATACAGAGAAATTGGTTTACTGGAGGGTGGCTACCGTATGTTGCTGGGTTCACTATTATTGTTGCTTCACTGATCGCACTCAAGCAAAAGGAGTTAAAAAAATTGCTCGCATACTCTACCATTTCTCAATTAGCGTATATTACGCTTTCTGCTTCAATTCTTAGTGACATTAGTGTAAAGATTGCAATTTTCCAGTTAGTTTGTCATGCGTTTGCAAAAATCACTTTGTTTTTTGTTGCAGGTATCATAACAACGGAGACAGGTGAAAAATATGTAGATAGGATTCATGGTATAGGGCAAAGTATGCCAATTGCTATGGTAGCATTTGCTATAGGTGTATTATCTATGATAGGAGTGCCACCTGCTCCAACCTTTTGGAGTAAATTCCTCATCCTTCAATCTGTTTTTAACTCTAGTGATATATTACTCACTGTATTTGTTACTTTTCTTTTGACTGCAAGCACTTTACTCAATGCTATGTACTTTTTGCCAATAATTTACAATGCTTTTTTCTCAAAGCCTTCCAAAAGTCTTTTTATTAAAAGGAGGGTACCTATTTCCCTAATTTTGCCACCGGTTATTACTTCTATATGTACTCTAATTATTTTTTTTAGTTACCAAGCACTGTTCTAAGGTACCTGTATCTTGTTTTTGAACTTTGATTTATGCTAGATTAGCATCTAGGCTTAAGTTAATTATTGACACATACTCTTTATTAAAACTTACACCTTCGACTAACATGCTATCAGTAATATTCAAAAGTTCCGGTGGAGAAATAATAGTTCTTTTATTATCAACCCTCATCCCTAGAACCCCAAGCTCTATGGCAAGTGGTACTTTTTTATCACCAACCTTGAACTGTACTATTTGATTTTTAGTTATATATTCACCGTTATATTCCATTACACTATATTTAATAGATATTTCATCACCGCACTTTACTTGCTTTCCAGTTTTATTAATTAAGTCATCAAAAATCATCATATTATTTACTGGATCTGGATATCTATCTTTTACTTCAAGTAGTTTGACATAATAAGAACTAGAGCTCATTTCGTTATTGTTAGTTGTACTATTTATAGTAACTACACGTTCTCCACCCTCCTTCATGCCTATTGCTCCCAAACTTAACTCTTTCCAGTTGTTTTGGCCTATTTTTAAAGTGATATCATAAATTTGATTCAAAATCGGTGTTCCTAAATTGTTAGGTATTTTATACACTTGTAATAGAACTTCTTGACCACACAGGGCTTTATTACCATTTCCTTCTGTAATCTCATAAAAATTTATCATATTTTCCTCTCTTTTTTGCTGTGTTACTTCTTCTAAATATTCTATTATCCCATGTTTTTTAATATAACTGTCAAGTGCTGATTCGAGGATTGGTTTTATTAAGTAGTGTGCTATTGTTTGTATTAAGCCATCGTGTGCAGTATTTATTTCGTAAAGCTTAATATTTTTTTCTGGATTACCTTTATTTATGTGTACTATTATAAATATAAAAGAGGAAGTTAGAGTGAAAATTATTACTACAGAAATAAGTAACTGTAATATAATCTTTCTAATCATTTTTTTACTTGATTTAATAAGTCGTATAAGTAATTAGTGTCTCCTGAAAGTTTACTTAGCTTATTCAAAGCTTGCTTAAAGAGATGGTCTATATAATCTTCTACTTTTCTTTTATCAAGTAAAGACATTAAATTGTTTGCCTTGTCTTGTTTATAGTCTTCAATATCATCCTTAGCTTGGAAAATAAGCCCTAAATTTATTCCGTAGTTATATAATACTCTACGTTGCTTATCTGTTGCACCCCCCACTATAGCACCTATTTCACATGAAACTGCAAGCAATTTTGCAGTTTTCATTAAATGAACTTTTTTTACTTTGCCAAAGTCTTTATCGATATCTAGAGCTTGTCCTCCTACCATTCCTTTGATTCCTATAGCCTGAGAGAGTACTTTTATAATTTCACAGCGTTTGTCACTGTTCTCATCTAGTGATGATATTATTTCGAAAGCAAGCGTGAGAAGAGCATTCCCGGCAAGTACTGCTGTTGCTTCATCAAATTTCTTATGACAGCTTAGCTGGTTTCTACGAGTATCACTGTTGTCCATACATGGTAAATCATCATGGATTAGAGAGTAGTTGTGAATACACTCAACTGCCACAGCAATTGATATTATTTTCTCTACTTCTACATCGAATACTCGTGATGATGCTATAATTAAAAATGAACGTATATATTTTGCAGGAGCGAAAAGTACATAGCGCATTGCTGATATGAGCTTATTTTGACTGTCTTCAGGTAAAATTTTGTTTATTTCTGCAATAAGCAAATTTTTTATTGTTTTATATAACATTTTTAAATTTGTTAATAAAGTGTATAGTGTGAAGTATATCTTAGTTGTAAGAGTAAAAAGCTTTGTGATAGTTTATCAACCATAAAAGGTATTGCAAACATAGAGATTTTTTATAACATCAAAGAATAGGTTTTTTTGATAGAAAATGGATAGTGAATTAGCAAAAAGTACTAGAGAAGATATAGAAAAAAAAGTAAAAAAGATTGTGTTGGAGCACATTAGTAAAGATGTAGAAAAGTTTAACAGCTCTTCAAAGCTTTCAGAACACGGAGCAGATAGTTTAGATGCAGTTGAGATAATTATGGCAGCAGAAGAAGAGTTTGGGATAGAAATTCCAGATGAAGATGCACAAAAAATGGAAACTATGAAGCAAATAGTTGAGTATATAGTAAAAAAGCAAATAGTTAATGATAAATGAATAGGAGAGTAATAGTTACTGGTATTGGCCTAATTACTCCACTAGCGACAGATGTTAAAAATACTTGGATTAAGTTAATAGGTAGTGAGTCTGGTATAAAAGGAATCAGCAGATTTGATGTTTCTGATCTTGCTTGCAAAATTGCAGGGCAAGTTCCTTTACAGTACGATGACATTGAAAATTGCTTCAGTTCACTGGATGATGTTTCTAAAAAAGATTTAAAAAATAAGGATCGCTTTATTCATTATGGTATTGCTGCTGCCATTCAGGCAGTAGATGATTCACTTCTTTTGGAGAATCAAAATGTTAATCTGGAACGTATTGGTGTTGCTGTTGGATCTGGTATAGGAGGCCTTCCATCAATTCAAGAAAACGTGCTTACTATGCATGTAAAGGGACCAAGACGTGTTAGTCCATTTTTTGTTCCTGGAAGTCTGATAAATTTGATATCTGGTCATATTTCTATTAAGTATGGGTTTATGGGACCAAATGATTCAGCAGTAACTGCATGTGCAACAGGTGCGCATGCAATAGTAAACTCAGCAAGAACTATAAAGCTTGGTGAGGCAGATGTGATGATTGCTGGTGGATCAGAAAGTGCCCTTTGTAGGGTTGGAGTTGCTGGTTTTGCATCTATGAGAGCACTATCAACTAAGTTTAATGACAAGCCTGAAGAAGCTTCAAGACCATGGGATGAAGAACGTGACGGATTCATTATGGGTGAAGGAGCAGGAATATTAGTTTTAGAAGAATATGAACATGCAAAGAGAAGGAATGCAAAAGCATATGCTGAACTAGTTGGGTATGGTCTAACAGGTGATGCATATCATATTACAGCTCCACATTCAGAGGGAAGGGGGGCATTTCAGGCAATGCAAATTGCTTTAAAGAATGCACAAATTAGTCCAACCAAAATTGGGTATATCAATGCACATGGCACTTCAACACTGCTCGGAGATAAAGTTGAGGTAATGGCAATAAAACAGTTATTTGGCAAGCATGCTTATAAAGTACCGGTTTCTTCTACTAAGTCTTCTATAGGACACTTACTTGGTGCTGCAGGGAGTGTTGAAGCAATATTTAGCATTCTTGTATTAAATAATGGAATTATCCCCCCAACTTTAAATTTGCATAAACCTTCTGATGGATGTGATTTGAATTTTGTACCGTTTAAAGCTCAAGAACACAAAGTTAAGTATGTTCTCTCTAATTCATTTGGCTTCGGTGGTACTAACGCATCTCTTATTTTTGGGCGAGTATAACAGTTTTTATCAAATTGTTTATTACTAAAATGTGTAAGCATAAATTCTTTTTATTTTATAGAATAGTTGCTTTTTATAAATTTTCTGTCTTATATCATTGAAAGTACATAGCAAAGTTAAGTTGGAATAAACTTTGCTTTTTTAGTAAGTCTATCGCTATAAAAAGGTATGCAAGAAGATTTTTTAGTTCACTCTAAGCTAGGTAAACTGGAAAATAAATTTTATTTACTTTTGTAATATCTTAAGATCTAATGTCACTTTGTCAGTTAAAAATATCAAGAAGGATTGTAGTTTAGGCTAATATGTTTTTTACGCTTTTTCTCAAAATATTGCCTATTTATATTACAATACTTATTGGTTGTTTAGCAGGAAAATGCCTCAAGATTGATAAAAATACTATATCTCAAATACTTTTTTATATAGCTAATCCAATAGTGATTTTGTATGGAGTATCTCATACAGAGGTTAACTTAAAAGTAATTTCTTTACCAGTTTTGATATGGTTTATAGGTAGCACTATGTCCTTGTCGGTTTATTATCTTTCTTCTTTTCTATTCAAGGATAACACGAAAAACATATTAGCATTTAGCTCAGGTAGTACAAGTATGGGATATTTTGGGCTTCCGATTGCTATGACTTTGTTTGATGAGGACTCAGTATCTGTATATGTTGTCTGTTATATAGGAATGGCACTGTTTGAAAATAGCTTAGGATTTTATATAGCTGCAAATGGTATATATACAGCAAGAGAGTGCATGTTAAGATTATTTAGGCTTCCTTCATCTTATGCAATGGTTTTAGGTTTCTTTTTAAGTATATGTAATATACAAATACCTACTTTTTTGACGGATGTTATGATGAATGTTAGAAGTACATTCATTACATTAGGAATGGTTCTTCTTGGAGTGAGTATTGCACAAATTACAAACTTTAAAATAGATTGGAAGCTTGCTTTAACTACTATTACAGCAAAGTATGTATTCTGGCCATTGTTTGTTTTGGGGATTGTTTTGATAGATAAACATATTATAGGTATATACGATGAAAGTATATATAAAGCATTGATGTTACTAGCTATCATTCCAGTTTCTGGATCTAGTGTAATACTTGCTAATATTTTAAATTACCAGCCAGATAGAGCTACTTTGTTACTTCTCATCAGTACCACAGTTGGACTATTTTATGTTCCACTAATAATATCATTATTTTTTGTCAAGCTTGTCACTTTTTAGTTAAAAACTTATAGTGTAACATTGTATACATAATTTGTTACTTGATAAGTAAGTTTGTATTAAACTGAGCTGCGTAGCTCAATTATTCTACCACAATTTTGCTCAATTACTTTTGCTACATTCAATATTCCAGCTTCATCATAATAATTTCCAATGACCTGTAAAGCGAGTGGTAAACCCTCATTAGAAAGTCCAACAGGAATGGAGATAGCAGGTAAGCCAGCTAGACTTGCTGGCACGGTAAAGACATCATTAATACACATAATTAGCGGATCTAGCTTTTCATTTAAGCCGAAAGCTTCTGTCGGAGCGGATGGAACAAGTATGTAGTCTACTTTCTTAAATGCTTTTATGAAATCATTCCTAATTAATGCCCTGATACGTTGCGCTTTCTCGTAACATTCATTATAATGATCTGAAGAAAGTGCATAAGCACCGATTAAGATCCTTCTTTTCACTTCTTTTCCAAAGCCTTCTGCTCTTGTTAATGAATACATTTCTTCAAGAGTATCAGCATCAGCCCTAAATCCATAACGTACGCCATCATAACGAGCAAGGTTAGATGAAGCCTCTGCAAAGCAAATTAAATAGTAGACTGGTATTGTATATTTAGTGTGCGGTAAAGTAATATCAACAACTTCAGCACCAATTTCTTTTAGATTTAAAGAAACTTTTTCCCAATAATGAACTATTTCTTCTGAAATTCCATCCATTCTATACTCTTTTGGTATACCAATGCGCTTACCTTTAATATTACCACTTATAAGGCTAGAAAACTTTGGTACTAGTCTTTCGCTTGAAGTTGAGTCTTTATTGTCATAACCACAAATTACTTCTAGCATTAATGCTGAATCAGAGACAGAACGCGTAATGACTCCTGCTTGATCCATAGAACTTGCAAACGCAATCATGCCAAAACGTGAACATCTCCCGTAAGTTGGTTTTATCCCAACTACCCCACAGTAGGCTGCTGGTTGACGTACAGATCCTCCTGTGTCACTTCCAAGTGCTCCAGCGCACAAGAATCCAGCAACTGCTGATGCACACCCACCAGATGATCCACCAGGTACAACCTTTTCCCCATCACTTTTCCTAGTCCAAACGTTTTCGACAGGACCAAACCAACTATTGGTATTTGCAGATCCCATACCAAATTCATCCATGTTAAGCTTACCGAGCAATGCTGCCCCGCTTTTGAGAAGCAATTCTGATACCGTAGATTCATAAGTTGGAACGAAGTTTTCTAGCATTTTTGAACATGCTGTTGTTTTTATTCCTTTTGTGCAAAATAAGTCTTTTACACCAACTGGTATACCCATGAGTGGTGGGACCATGTTACCTTTTTGTTTTGAGAAATATTCATCTGCTGCTTTAGCAGCTTTTATTGCTATTTCTGGAGTTTTTGTTACAAATGCATTTAATTTTTCATCTTCAACTGCACTAATATGTACCTCTGCAAGTTCAGTAGCTGAAAAATCTTTTCTGTTGAGTCCATGACGCATCTCTGTGATGCTTAGTTTTCTTAATTCGTTCATTAATATTCAATTTTAGCGAGGACTAATTATAACAACAGTGTGGTAAATAGTCTATAAGTTTATAGTTACAGTTAGAAATGTAATCAAGATAACCTAGATTACCGAAATGAATAAGTAATTAAGTTAACGGTATGCTTAAGCTATTTTCTCAATGAAAAATAGTATAAAAATTTGATAATTAAGTATAAATATAATGATAGTTTTTAAATGTTCTAGAATTAGATAATACATTGTTTATTTCTAAATTTAGATACTTATAATCAACTGTTTTTATTTTAATAAAATTAAATCTACTAATGTATGTAATGTATATAAATAAAAATTTACTTTTCTTATCTTGAATTTGATAAAATTGATTACAAAAGAACAAATTTTTTATAGATTGCTTATAATCTTCAGCTGTAGCCTTTCTTTGCTATATAACAAAATCGACTTGAGCTACGTAAGAAGTCTCTTTCTAATTTTGCCATGAAATAATTGAATTGACTTTGTGCAAATAATCAATGTACCCTAGTTAATTTATATTGACTCTTTCGTCTAGTGGTTAGGACATCACCCTTTCACGGTGGTAACACGGGTTCAAATCCCGTAAGAGTCACACTTAGCTAACTATGTGTATTCATTTGAAGCAACAAAATATCTTATTTTTTGGTTGGAAAGTTTTTGTTTTTAACTTCTTTATAAGTTTGGGTAATTTTACTACTGTTGTTGACTTTTTCTAGCATTAACTCAGCTGCCTTTTGTTCAGCAACCTTTTTGCTAGAAGCACATGCAGAAACTCTGCCATAGTTTTCTATGCAAACTGATATAGTAAATTTAGGGCTGTGTGCAGGTCCATCTTGCTTTGCAAGCTCATATTCTGGTAAAGGCAACTTATTCTTCTGTGTCCATTCTTGTAGTGAAGTTTTAGGATCTTGAGGAGGATTTTGCATGTATTTAGCTAATTTCTCCCAATATTGGAGAACAAACCTTTCAACGTTTTTAAATCCTCCGTCAATATAAATAGCACCTATCAGTGCTTCAAGTGCGTTTTCTAAGTTTTTTAAGTTACACTTTCCTCCGTTACAGCGCTCACTATTATTCATAATAATGAAGTCACCAAGTTTTATTACTTTAGCAACGTTAGCAATAGTACTGCCACAAACTAAATCAGTTTTTCTTTTTGCTAAGCTTCCTTCTTTTTCTTCAGGAAAAAGCTTAAACAGTATAGTGGATACAACCATGTTTAAAATACTATCACCCAAAAATTCTAGCCTTTCATAGTTTTCAATTTGATTTTTGCTATTTCTTTTATTTAAGCTTGGATGAGTTAATGCTTCTTCTAATATAGCATCATTTTTGAACCTATAATTGATAATTTGAGATATAGTATCGTTTAGATTTTGCATGTTTTTCACCTTAAAAGGTAACACCTCCTGCCATATTTTTATAGCAAAAAATTATTTTTAATCTATTAAAATAAAGTTGCTTAGACTAATAGTCACAGCCAACTGCCTCACTGATGTTACTCAATCCGTCTTTTCTTATTAGCTCTGCAAGTTCTAGATTGATTTTATTCACTACCTGAGGTCCATGGTATATGAGAGCGGTATATAATTGTATCAGTGATGCTCCAGCCTTTATTTTTTTGTATGCATCAATACCGCTTGAGATTCCTCCACATCCTATCAACAGCATTTTCCCTTTAGTAAGTTTATATATATCACTCAATAGCTCAGTTGAGAGTTTGAATAATGGCTTACCACTCAGTCCACCACTTTCATTATGATAAAAGTGCAGATTGCTTCTACTGACTGTAGTGTTGCTTATTACTAAACCATCAATTTTATGTTCCAATGCGAGCTCAACAATGTTTTCTTTTGTTTTTTGATCTATATCTGGTGAGATTTTTAGCATTATAGGTGTAGATTTATAACTATCAATTGATTCCTTAGTTAAAATCACGGATTTTAGCAATTCAGACAATTCTTGTTTGTTGTGCAAATTGCGCAAATTAGGTGTATTTGGAGATGAAATGTTCAGCACTGTATAGTTGCCTTTCCCATGTACCATCTTTATTAAGTCAACATAATCACTAATCTGGCTCTTGGATGTACTGTTTTTTCCTATATTGATGCCAAAGATGCAATTATCTAACCTAATTTTGTTTATTTGTTTGAGAAAGTAATCTATTCCTTTATTATTGAATCCCAATCTGTTAATTATTCCTTCATCTTGAACTAATCGGAAGATTCTTGGTTTTTTGTTCCCATATTGAGGGTGTTTGGTTACGGTACCTGCTTCAATAAAGCCAAAACCAAATGATAGCATGGACTTTATAACTTCTGCATTCTTGTCAAAACCTGCAGCAAGGCCTACAGGGCTCCTGAGCTTATTGCCAAAGAAGTTTACCGTTAGAGATTCTGGTAATTGTTCTGTAGGGTTCTTATAAGGCATCTTTTTCAAAATTATAATTGACAAGGAGTGAGCGATCTCAGATGGAAGCAAGAACAATAAATTATGTAGTGTCATTTTGTATGATACCATTCAACTTACTTTCTACCATAGAATACTACAAAAGTATAATTGCAACTTTAAAAGAAGACTTTCTTATTGATTTTTCTTGTAGATATAGGTAAGTTTTTTATGCAATTCATATTGCTGATATTCTGTTCTTGCTTTTATATAACTGCTAAGCAGGTTAGTTATATTGAATTATTTAGAGAATATAATCAAGAAAAATAGAACAAGGGTAAGTTTAATTTTTTAGCTAAAAAGATTCTTGTTATGTACAGAAAGTCTGCTAGATAAACTTAGCTTTAAGTTAAGATAAGAGATATAAAACTTGTAGTTGTTGCTGTCTCTATTAATAAGTTTGGTCTTCTGAAAAGTCATTACGAAGTTAGTAAAGAAAGAGTATTCGAATGTAATTGATCTCAAAAAAAGCTTTTGTGTGTATGCGTGTCTGGGTATCTTATACTTGATTTATATGTTTACTATTTCAATAGTAAGAGGTTTACAAAACTTAGTCTAAGTTATCAGCGTTTTATGCAACTTTGCTAATTATATAGTAATGATATTTCTTACATTGAGGTCTATGAATTTAACAGGCTATGATTCCCATTTTTAGAACATTAGCTTAATGCTTAATATAATATAAGAGATTTTTGTTTATATTAAAGTAAAGATGTAATTTCCCTTTTAGGAATTAAGTGTAGTTGTTTTTCGACAGTGTTGATATAATTGTTTTCTTGATGTTAACAAAGTGGTTATTACTGATTGTAGAATAGTAAAAGTACTGAAACTATTAAAGTAAAATCTTAGCAAAGTTTTTATGCAAACAATTTTTTAATTGGAACAGTGGTGTAGCTCATGATAGTTCCAAGATAAAGTCATTGGCAAGCTTGGGTATGTTAAGGTAAGTTACTCACTAAAAACCTATTGAATCATTTTTGTGAAATATAAAAAAAATGAAGAAGGCCGGGACCGGAATTGAACCGGTGTAAAAGGATTTGCAGTCCTCCGCATTAAACCATTCTGCCACCCAGCCAATTTTTATGCGTAGATATCCATTATATCTTTTAGCATAGACAATGCCTCCTCTCTTTTTCTTTGAAAAGAGTTACGTCCAATGATTGAGCCATTGCCACCACCTTGTTTAATTTCTTTTGCTTCGTTGCATATATCACTCACTGACTTCGATTCTCCACCGGAGAAAATCACTATTCTTTTCCCTTCAAAACAAGATTTTCTGACGTATTCAATTCTTTTGGATAAAGATTCAATGTTCTGAGTTTTTATTTTTTCTTTTTCTAAATGCATAGTGGGAAGTTTTACTTTTATTATGTTGGCACCTAGCAAAGCTGCCACGTGTGCAGCATAAGAAATAATATCAACTGCTGTTTCTCCTTCCTTAGAAAGGCCTTCACCACGTGGATAAGACCATAGTACTACTGCAAGCCCGCAAGATTTGGCTTCAGCTATGATTTCACGTGCTTCTTCTATCATGTTAAAACATTTAGCAGAACCAGGATATATGGTGAAACCAATAGCTGTACAGCCTAAACGCAGTGCATCCTTCACAGAAGCGGTAATTGCCTGATCAGGAGATAGACTTCTAGAATGCAAAGAGTTGGAGCTGTTAAGTTTCAAAATAAGCGGAAGCATTCCTATATAAGTTGAAATACCAGCCTCGATCATACCAAGCGGTGCAGCGTATGCACTTACTCCTGAATCAACTGCAAGCTGAAAATGATAATGTGGATTGTAAGCGTCAGGGTTAACTTCAAAACTTTTTATTGGTCCATGTTCAAACCCTTGATCTACCGGGAGAATTACTAGCCTGCCAGTTCCACCAAGCTTACCATGCATGAGAATACGAGTGAGGTTTGCTTTTACTCCAGGATTTTCACTCTCGTAGTAACTTAAGATTTGCCTTACTTTATTATTCATTGTTACTATGACTCAGGTTACAGCTTAATTATAACAAAAACTAAACTCAATACAAGAGTTTTAAATGATATCAAAAGCAATCTTATTTTTTTGTTTATCCATATAAATTCTTAATTTTTTTCCTTTAATTAGCCGACGATTTAGTATTTCTTCAGCTAAATAGCTTTTTATCTCTTTTTCAATCAGCCTCTCTATTGAACGAGCTCCCATTTTCTTGCTATAACCAATTTGTGCAAGGTAAGGCTTTACTTCTTCTTCTACCAAACAATTTATACACTTTTGTGCTAATTGTATCTTAAGTTCTTGAATGAATTTATCTACAATATCCAGGATTACATCCATATGTAAGTAAGAGAAAGAAATAATTGCATCAAGACGATTGCGAAATTCAGGGCTGAAAGCTTGCTCTATTGCTTTTTTGCTATCTGCAACATTAAAATCTTGATGTTCGAATCCGATGGAATTTTTATTGCACTCAGATGCAAGCATATTAGTTGTCATAATTAAAATTACGCTAGTAAAATCAACTTTACGTCCGTAGGTATCTGTAATATAACCGTGATCCATAATTTGGAGTAATATATTATAAATATCGCTGTGAGCCTTCTCAATTTCGTCAAAAAGTACTATACTATATTTGTTATTAGACACAGCTTCTGTAAGCAATCCACCTTGATCGTAACCTATATACCCAGGAGGGGAACCAATCATTCTAGATATTGAATAGGATTCTTTATATTCAGACATATCAAAGCTTACAAGGTTCATATTCATACTTTTTGCTAATTGTTTTGTAAGTTCAGTCTTACCAACACCAGTTGGTCCTGCAAAAAGATAGTTTGCTAAAGGTTTATTATGATTTCTAAGTCCAGATTTAGCAATCTTGATAGAGTTAATAAGAGATTCTATCGCTTCGCTCTGACCAAAAATTACCTTTTCGAGGTTCCTTTTTAAAGATTCGATTTTCTGTATATCATTAGATTCAGATCCGCAAGGTATATTTGTAATTCTAGTAATAGTGTTTTTAATGTCTTTGCTATTTATAATTTTTCGTCTGTATTTTTGTAATTTGCAATATGCTCCTGCCTCATCTATAACATCAATTGCTTTATCAGGTAATGCATAACCACTGATATATTTATGTGAAAGCTCGGCTGCGAATTTAATAGCATATTTTGTATAATGTACTCCGTGATACTCTTCATAGTAGTGTTTTATACCATTTAGTATATTTATTGTCTCATTAACAGAAGATTCTTTTACGTTAATCTTTTGAAACCTTCTTGCTAATGCCTTGTCCTTTTCAAAGCTATTGCTATATTCTCTGTATGTAGTTGCACCTATGCAACGTAATGTATCTCTTGCAAGTGCAGGTTTTAGCAAATTGCCAGCATCTAGGAAGCTACTATTTGTTGAGCCAGCTCCAATAAGAGTGTGTATTTCATCAATGAAAAGAATAGCACCTGGTTTTGCTTCAATTGCTTTTATTACAGATTTTATTCTCTCTTCGAAATCTCCTCTATACCTTGTTCCTGCAAGGAGTGAACCTAAATCTAAGGCATAAATTATACTGGAACTCAATAAGTTTGGAACACTGCCTTCAATAATCTTTAGTACCAAACCTTCAACTATAGTTGTTTTACCAACACCTGGATTTCCAACATACAGAGGGTTATTTTTTCTTCGTCTTAATAAGATTTCTATAGTACGATTTAATTCATAGCCACGACCGATGACGTAGTCTATTTTTTTACTTTTTGCATAATCATTTAAATTTTTGCAATAATTTTGCAGAATTTCCTCATCTTTTGATGATTCACTTTTATTTACTACAGAAAAGGTGCCATTTTTTCTATTAATAAATTTTTCTTTGTGATTAGTAGTATATTTATCTATATCACTTGAGCATCTCATGTTAGATATGTGATAAACTAAATTAGAACCCTTCATATTTTGTTTCTTGGATAGATACTGAATATATAAATTTTGCTCAGATAAAATCTTCACTAAAACATTTACTACACTTATTTCTTCTTTTTCTAATTTATGAGCCTTTGTTATTACTCTATGTATTATATACTGGAATAGTGAGCTAGGCTTAACTTCGTTGAATGTTACTTCAGGAGTCTCTTGTAAAAGACCTTTTATTTTATTATCACATCTATTAGTTTTAGCGTTACACTTTGGTAGAATACTGTCTATATTAATAACTTCATCAGCTCTAATGTTACGCCTTGATAAAAGATAATCTACATCGATATCTTTGATTAAAGTTAGTAATAGATGTTCTACTTGCGCATATTTAAAATTGAAATTAGATACAATCATCAATTCACTATTTAAACTTGTCTCTAAATTTTTAGAAATCATTTCTTACTTTGAAAATGGAAACCTATATAAGTAGTAGTGCATAATTATTAAAAAAACTGGAATCTAACTTGTTAATGAACCTCCTTATAAGGCACTG
Source organism: Cruorifilaria tuberocauda (assembly GCA_013365365.1). Taxonomy (NCBI): domain Eukaryota; kingdom Metazoa; phylum Nematoda; class Chromadorea; order Rhabditida; family Onchocercidae; genus Cruorifilaria; species Cruorifilaria tuberocauda. Next base: position 182,374 of record JABVXU010000032.1, read on the forward strand.
TTCCTATAATTAATACGTTTATTATCGGCAATATCTTGCTGTACTTACAGGACTGTATTATCTAACGCTGCTTACAGTTCCTGTAGCACAATTGTTGTGATTATTATGATATCAGTATTTTAGATACGATCTATTGTAGGCAGTGTGATATTTACAACATTTGGTAATGATCTTAGTTCTATTATACATTTACCAATATAATATAAATTCTTGAAGATTTTTCTGCGTGTGGAATTGCTTTTTGTTTTATTGTTTACTGGTAGTTTATGAGTGCTTGATTCTTCGTTCTAATTTATTATCTCAGTTGAACTTATAAATATTATTGTAGTAAAGTTGCCACTGCATGTAAGCTTCTGTATGCTACTATTACTGTATTCTGATTGAGATGGATAGTAAATATAATATAATAGCTACATCTTTAGTTATTTTCCTAAGATTGAATATGACTTTTGATAGTAATTTTGATGTCAGTAAGTACTCCATTATTTATTTTTATTCTTCTTTTTATACATCAAACTAATTGAAAAAATTAAAGAGTTGCTCTAATTCTGTGTTAGAAGAGCAACTACTGGAATAACAGATAGCCTTCTTACTTGTATGTTTTCTATGCTTCTTTATTTAAAACTTACTCTTAACTAAGATGCCCTTTGCAAAGTCACAATACTACAACTGTAACCTTTTACTACCATGATTTTCATTTTTAGCAGTGATTAGCTATTTGCGAAAGCAATGTTGAAAAATTCAAGATAGAGGACTGAGGAAGATCCTTTTATTAGTTACATTTGTACATCTGATTCCATTGCATAGTGTTTTCTTTATAAATCCATTATTTATTCCAAATAGCTACTTTTACAGTTTGCTTAGTTTTCTGTTCTGCATAAAGTTTTTCTAAAGTAAAGAGAATTTTATTGACTTTTATATGAGTTTTCACATGTTTATTGTGTTGAGCGAGCAAGCTTACATACAAAGATTAAATTATTCTGCTAACAAGAGTTGAGTAAAAGCTCTCAAAATTGGATTAAACTTAAGTTGCTATGGTGAAAATAGTTGATGTACTACTGCCACTTCCAATTGACCAATTATTTTCCTATGAAATCGGGGAAAATACTGAAATTTCGGTTGGAGACTATGTAGTAGTGCCATTTAGTAAGAAACGTTTAATCGGTATAGTTTGGAAATATGGTATGGAAAACAGTCGCAAATTGAAACTTATTGAACAAAAGATCAATTTACCAAGTGTTAGACCAAAATTGATTGCGTTTGCAGAGTGGGTTGCACGATACAACTTGATACCTATTGGTATGCTCGCTAAGGCAATAATGGGTGGAGTATTAAGGGTAAACCAAATATACAGGTCAGTTTGCGCTGAACAAAAGCATGGAGTAAGTAAGAAAAAATGCCGATTGAGTATTGAACAACAAACTGCTAGTGATATAATACTAAAGAACTTAAATAAGTATTCAGTAACATTGCTTGATGGTGAAACTGGATCTGGTAAAACTGAAGTCTACCTTTCTGTAATTGAGCATTTGATTGGAAATTACAATGCTTCTCATACTGTTCAGAATGATACTCAGACTTTGCCATCACTATGTACAGGTACTAGGATACAGAAAAAAAAGTTAGTATCAAGTGTTCAATTATGTAAACATTGTAATATAAGGGCTCTTTCTGCTGAAGATGATATTGCTCAGACAGCCAAACACTGTAGCAAAAGAAAATTAATTATAAATGAACATGACAAACAGTTACTTAATAAAGGTTGTGTTCCATCGCTTGATGCTGAAACAGCACTAGGGGATATTGGAATAACTTCTAGAGAAGAAAATGTACAAGTTTTGATCCTATTGCCTGAAATTGTTTTGACTTCACAATTAGTGAATCGTATTCAGGATCAAATATCAAGAAGTTTAGCTCAGTGGCATTCAGAGCTCACTCCAAAAACTCGCTGGAATAATTGGCTCAATATAACAAATGGAAATGTGCAGATAATTATAGGGGCAAGGTCGGCACTTTTTTTGCCTTATAAAAATCTAAAATTGATCATTATTGATGAAGAACATGATTCGTCTTTTAAACAGGAACAAGGAATTGTATATAATGCTCGAGATATGGCAATAGTTTTAGCTAAAGTTGAAAATATTCCGATAATTCTATCGTCAGCTACTCCTTTGCTTGAAACTATTTACCATGTTAAGAGTGGAAATTACAATTATATAAGATTAAATAGGAGATTTGGTAGTGCAGGGTTGCCTCTCATTAAAGTGATAGATATGAGAAAGAACAGGCAGTGGATCTCCAATGAGCTTTTTGAAGGCATAAGACAGGCTATAGTGAAAAATTGCCAAGTTATGCTTTTCCTAAATCGTCGAGGATATGCTCAGCTTGCAGTTTGTAAAAAATGTGGATATAAAATTTCCTGTCTAAATTGCTCTGTTTGGCTTACATACCACAGGAAAAAGAATATTCTTTTATGTCATCATTGCTCTTATCAATTGATTTTTCCAGAAAAATGTCCTAATTGCAAGAATGGACAGCCATTGTCTCTTTACGGTGTAGGTGTTGAAAAATTGCTTGAGGAGACAGTAAAGTTAATACCAAATGTGAAAACTGTGGTCATAAGTAGTGATCAAAAGTCTAACATTATTGATTTAGTGTTGAAAGAAGAAGTGAATGTTATAATTGGCACACAAATAATTGCTAAAGGACATAATTTCCCCAAATTAACTTTGGTTGGAGTAATAAATGCAGATTTAAGTCTTGATAACCCTGATCTGAGGGCGGCAGAAAAAACGTATCAGTTATTGCATCAAGTTGCAGGAAGATCTGGTAGGTTCAATGAAAAAGGAACTGTGATAGTGCAGACAAATAACCCTGAAAGTTTGATAATAAAAACTTTGCAGTATCAAAAAAGAAACTTATTTTATGAAATCGAACTTAAATTGAGGCAAAGAGCAAAAATGCCACCGTTTAGCAGATTGATAGCACTTATAATTTGTGGTATAAATCAAATTGCGACACAAGAAGCAGCAAGCAAAATAACGAGCCTTTTATATAATCAATGTTTGGCTACTGTCCCTTCTGTGTTGCCATTTCAGAATATGAAAACTGAGCTTGGAAAGCAGGAATTTGAAATTTTTGGTCCGTCACCAGCAATAATAAACTTTCTAAATAAGAGATATCGATATAGGATCTTACTAAAGATGTATAACAGACATTGTTTGTCTATGCAAAAGAAGCTTAAATCTTGGATTAGAGATTGTAACTTTAATTCAAATATTACAGTTATAGTAGATGTTGATCCTATAAGTTTTTTTTAGAGGAGCATTGAAAAATGCTAATCAAAAATCAGTTATTGTTCATGTTTTTGATAAATTATGTTAACCTTTTTGATTGGACTCTTTTTTTAACAAAACTTGTTTCTTGTTATATCATTGATTATTAATAGCTTAGAGTAAAAATGATCATACAATTAAGTTTCTGAGTTTCTGTAAAAATTATCAAATTGTAATAAAATAAGCATTTATTCTAGTGAACCTGACTTATAATGATGAAATAGAGTTTGCTGATTTCGATTATGCACTTGATGATAAAAGGCATTATGTGTAAAGAATGTGTGCTATATTTTCATTGTTTTACAGCACAGAGATCCTGAAGGGATTGTGGTACATAAATATGCTTCTTTATAGGGTGTAGAATTTGATAAAGCTTTCGGAGTAATGGTAAATGTTGTATAAAAAGTAACTTAATGTGTAATAGAAATATACTAAGACTTATCTAATCTTTCAGAAGAAAATAGCAATGTGTTTACTTGCAAGCCATCAAAGTAGTGGCACGCAAGCAGCAGAATTCTTTAACATAAAGAAGAGAAGAGAGGTGTTTTTTTTGAATTTAGCTCAGGTAAAGGTAAGATCTATGTTGTAATAATTTATTAGTATTGTAATAAGTTTTTCTTAATATTGAAATAGCAGTTAAGTTCGATATATTATTTCTTTATTAGAATTTAAACAAATTAAAATGATATAAAGTGTTGTTACTGATTCTAAATTTTCTCCCATTTATATAATTAATGTAGAGAAGCTGAGTAATTTATTAGAAAAATTTTGGAAAAGAATCCACTAACCCATTTACCTTAATGTAAACTATTCTTATAGTAATAAATTAGAGATATCTCAATGACTCACTTTTAGATTCTAAAATTAACATAATCACTTCTTATCGATTTCCTAGTCTATAGACAAAATATAGCTCTTTTCTTCTCTTCCTTAATATTTGTTTGCAGAAACTAGAAAACTGCTGTAGATTCTTTGCTAATGTGATATTATAGTTATGTGGTCATGAACAAGCAAATATGAATAAGCCTGCCTATGAGATTATAGAACATGAGTATGACGTAGTAGTAGTAGGTGCAGGTGGAGCAGGGTTAAGGGCAACACTTGGAATGGCCTCTACTAATTTTTCAGTTGCTTGTATCTCTAAGGTTTTCCCTACACGCAGTCATACAGTTGCAGCACAAGGTGGAATTAGTGCAGCTTTAGGTAATATTGCTGAGGATGACTGGCGCTGGCATATATATGATACAGTAAAAGGATCAGACTGGCTTGGTGATCAAGATGCAATAGAATATATGTGTAAAAATGCTGCTAATGCTGTTATTGAACTTGAAAATTTCGGTGTACCATTTTCTCGCACAAGAGAGGGTAAAATATACCAGCGCTCCTTTGGAGGGATGACAACTCACTTTGGTAAAGGAGGGTCAGCTCAGCGTACTTGTGCAGCAGCTGATAAGACTGGACACGCAATACTTCACACTCTATATCAGCAGTGCCTTAAGTTCAATGCTGAATTTTTTGTTGAATACTTTGTGATTGATTTGATTATGGATAACAGAACTGGAGCTTGCTGTGGAGTCCTTGCTTGGTCACTGTGTGATGGTACGTTACATAAATTTCGTGCACATTCAGTAGTGTTAGCAACTGGTGGATATGGACGTGTTTACTTCTCTGCAACAAGTGCACACACATGTACGGGTGATGGCAATGGTATGGTAATAAGAGTTGGATTGCCACTTGAAGATATGGAATTTGTACAGTTTCATCCAACAGGAATATACGGATCTGGGTGCTTAATGACGGAAGGATGTCGTGGGGAAGGTGGGTACCTTATTAATTCTCATGGTGAAAGATTCATGGAACGCTATGCACCTAAGGCAAAGGACTTAGCTTCTCGTGACGTAGTGAGTCGTGCAATAACAATTGAGATTAGGGAAGGGAAAGGAGTTGGACCAAGAAAAGATCATGTATATTTAACTATAGCACACCTTGATCCAGAAGTAATAAAACTTAGGCTTCCTGGGATTAGTGAAACTGCAAAAACTTTTGCAGGAGTCGATGTTACTAGAGATCCAATACCGGTTATTCCAACTGTACACTATAATATGGGTGGCATTCCAACAAATTATTATGGAGAGGTAATCACATTAAAAGAAGGCAAGGAAGAAGTGGTGGAAGGATTATTTGCAATTGGGGAGGCAGCATGTATTTCTGTGCATGGTGCAAATCGACTTGGTTCTAACTCGCTTCTTGATCTTGTAGTTTTTGGTAGGGCTGCAGCGCTAAGGGCAAAGGAGAAATTAAAACTTGATACTCCACATAAAAAATTGCACTCAGATTGTACAGACTGGATAGTGGATAGATTTAACAAAATGAGATTTGCTTCTGGAGAACTCAGAGTGGCAAAAATTCGCAGTGAAATGCAGAACACTATGCAAAAATATGCATCGGTATTTCGCGTTGCTGAAGTTTTAGAGGAAGGCAAAAAAGCTATAAGAAAGGTGGCAAAAATGATGTCTGATCTTGCAATTCAAGACCGCAGTATGATATGGAACACTGATTTAGTTGAGGCACTAGAATTAGCTAACATGATTCCACAAGCAGTTATTACTATAGAGTGTGCAGCTAATCGCAAAGAAAGTAGAGGTGCTCATGCTCGTGAAGATTTTCCTGAGCGTGATGATAAAAACTGGATGAAGCATACTATAGCATGGCTTGAAGTGATAGAAGATAAAATTGATGTAAAAATTGACTATAAAAAAGTTGCTGGAAAAACCTTAAGTAGTGAAATTAACTTCATAGCACCAGAGAAGAGGACTTATTAATTTGTTTATTGAACTTTAATAATTCCTTAGTAAGTTGGTATATTGATATACCATCTATCCTAAAGCTAGGAAGGCTTTTAGTATATTTTAATTGTTCTTCCAGTTCTTGGGTTCTTTGTTTTTCTAAGCTGTTAGGCTTGTTTCCCATACTTTGAGAAGAATCATTGTGTTGTGTACCATTTTTTATGGTATTATTATGAAGTATAATTTGCTTTTCTTTAGTAAGTTTTCTTTTAGTTTTTTTAAGTCCTTCATAAAGATTGTCTAAGTTCACACATATGAGATAATAAACTCCTGTAGCTGATATAATAGATAATGCAGTTGTGATTGTAATACTTCCATAAGCAACACTGAATATTACTGTACAGATTAAAGTAGCAAATATAAATGTTGTTATCGCTTTGTAGACAATATTTTTAGCGTGCTTCACAACATTACGTGCTTTAAATTTCTTGCCAAAGTTAAGTTTTAATTCAGCTCTAATATCGTCTGGAATAAGTAATTTCCCCATTGATTTTTCTATTCCTTTTAGAATTTGATAGTACTCTCTATTCCATAACGATTCAGGTAACACTAACTGTTTTATGTCAGCGCCATTTTGTAATAGTTTTACACAAAACTTGATTGTGTTATTGCTGTTCTTGAAATTGAAAGAATTATATTTGTCTTTTACTACCTTGGAAATCAATGCTACTTGTAGTGGTGTTTGTTCTTTGCTATCCTTAGCATTTACAGCTATACTTAGCTTATCTTTAGGTGTATTACAGTTCTTTACTATTAGGTCCAAACATACAACTTTTTGTTCTCCTTTGAGTAAAGCAATATAGTGCAGGACATTTTTTTTATTCCCATCTTTGATGGTGATATCAACACCATTTCTTAATAGAAGCTTTAATGCTTCATATCTTTTAGTATTTTTAAAACTTACTAGTGAAAATTTTTCGCTCTTTTTTTGTACATACTGAAGTAGCTTGTGAAGAGGTGTTTCACCTTTTTCATTAATAGTATTTAAAGCACTGCTAAATTCATTTTTACCTAGAATTAACTTCAAGTATGCAATTTTTTGTTTTCCTTTTAATGAGATGATATAATGCAAAGCGTTATTCTCTTTTTTATCCTGAGTGATAATATCGGCACCATTTTCTAGTAAGAACTTTAGCATTTTATGCCTGTTTTTGTCCTTGAATTCTTTTCTTACTACGTTTTTTATTTTGCTTATTGATGAAGGGTTTTTACTTCTTTCATGGATATAATAGAGTAATTGGTGTAGAAGCGTTTGTCCTTCTCGATTCTTATTATTATTTATAGCACTAATAAATTGTTCTTTTTTTAGTTTTAAAGCTATCAGGTGTAGAGCATTGTTGCCGTTTGCAACTTCATGTCTAATATCAAATTGTTTTTGCAGTAGCTCTTTAAAAAGTTTTTTATTGTAGTTGTTAATTATAAAGTAATTGTTAATGTCTAAAGCATTTAGAGCATGCGTCATGACATCTTTAATTTCTTTTTCTATGCAGATTTTCTGCTCTAATCTGGATTGCTTTACTAACTCCATTAATTTTTCTAAGAGGTCATAGTAGTCTTTTTGCTCTTCTCTTATTCCTTGTAGTTCATCTATAGATAATTCCAAGTTGCTAGAACTGATCTTATACTTTGGTAATTTTAAGAAAAACTTAAACATATTGTCATTGTTCTAGACTGTACGAGAATCGACTTTTTACCATTCCATTGGTAATTATCTAATGAAGAGTGATCTTTTTCTGATTTTTGCTCTCAACACAATCTGTACTGAGTTTTCCTTTATGATCGTCTTAATTATAGCATTTAAAAATTTAGGTTTCTGTCCCATTTTTAGCAATGGAATAAAGCATACAATGCCCTTGCCTTTCTTATTTTTTAGATATTTTCTAAATTTACTGTCATTTTGACTTTCAATTGCTTCTAATAGCCGAATACTATTGTTTACTACTCTAGGATTTATTTTTACTTTACAATCATATTCAAAACCCATGCTATAGCGACTTTCTAGTTTTATATCTTTGGTGGTCCTATAATTACTTCGCTTGTCAGTAATAATATTCAAGAAATATTCTCTGATGTGAGTAGCTTCCGAAGTTACTTGCCTTATTTCCTTTTCTTTTACATAGCTCAGTATCTTTCCATTTAATCCTGGAAAGAATTGTTGAATATAGTGACTATAATATCTCCCTTTTCCTATAAGTGATTCTTCTAGATTGCTTAATATCCCAGAACTGGTACTTTCATTGATTAACTTTTTATACTTCTTGATAGTTTTGTCTTGATCTTTTTGTTTTTTATGTTTATACTTGACTTTTTTTATGTTTCTCTCTGTAGAGATACGGGATCTCTCATCCTTTTTTTCTTGCTCTCTCTTTTTATTCTTATCTGTGCATACTTTTAATTTATGTATATTAGTAGTTAATATATCTATACTCATATAAACCCTCAATATTAAAGCTATTTATCTGCTAGGAAGCTTATTTTGCTGAACTAACAATAAAGAGTTGAACTGGACTTTTAAATTAACTAAATGTTTTATATAACTAAGATAAATTAGAAAGACATAGATTAGCTTCTATTAGAGAATTTGCTTTCATAGTCGAACCCCACTTTTACATTTACCTACTATTCTAATCTTTCAATCTTAAAAAAGGATAAACACAGATAAAGTAATCCTTACCAATCCTTGGGCTTAATTTTTTAAAAAAGTCAAAAGGTGGCAATAAAGATCTATTTTTATGCATATCACATATAATACATAGAAACAGCAACTTTATGGTGTCTGTTTTTAGAGAGAGTTAAAAAGTGACAATAAACCTTTCCTATCTTGTATTTTAATTTAGTTGTATTCTAAAAAAAAAACTTTAGATTTAGTATATGATTAATGTATGAACTCATGGCTAAAACTTGGAGTTTATTGCAAATAGGGCAGAAAGAAAACTACAAAGTGGTATATACAAATGCTCGTATTGTTGACCCAGAGACTAAACTTGATATAAAAGGCTCACTGCTAACTCAAGGGAGTAAGATTGTTGATTTTAGTGAAACATTACTTTCTAGTAGTGTCCCAAGTGGAATTGACGAGATAGTAGACTGTAAAGGACTTCTCCTAATGCCTGGTATTATTGATATTCATGTGCATTTTCGTGAACCAGGTCAAGAGCATAAAGAAACTATATATACAGGTAGTAAATCTGCAGCTGCTGGGGGTGTGACAACTGTGGTTTGTCAGCCTAATACTGTTCCAGCAATAGATAGTGCTGTTTTAGCTAGGTATTTGAAGTATAGAGCATCTGAAACTTCACATGTAAACGTTGAATTTTATGCTAAAATCACTTCTTCAAAGGAAAGGTTGACTGAGATGGTTCTTTTAAAAGAAGCTGGTGCAGTTGGATTTACTGATGATGGTATGCCAGTTATGAATTCGATGATTATGAGGCAAGCAATGCTTTACTCAAGCATGCTAAGCGTTCCTATCGCTCAACATGCAGAAGATTTAAATTTATCAGCAAGTGGTGTGGTTAACGCAGGTAAGATTTCTGAAGAATTAGGAGTAAAGGGAATTTTAAGTACGTCAGAGTCTATTATGGTAAGTCGTGACATACTACTTATGAAAGATATGAGAAACGTGCACTATCACATTTTACATGTCTCCTCAAAAGATTCGCTCGATGCTATTAAACGTGCAAAAGATTTAGGGTTAAATGTTACGTGTGAGGTAACTCCTCATCATTTTACTTTAACTGAGGATGTAGTAAAACAACATGGAGCACTTGCAAAAGTGAACCCGCCACTTCGTACTGAAGAAGACCGTTTGGCTATGGTTGAAGGCTTGAAGACTGGTATAATTGACTGCATTGCAACTGATCATGCACCACATGATCGTCATTCTAAAGATCTACCACTAGAAAACGCTGCATTTGGTATTGTAGGTCTTGAAACAATACTTCCACTTTCACTTGAACTTTATCATAGTGGGCAAATGAGTTTGCTTGACGTACTCGCAAAACTTACATATAAGCCTGCAGATATAATACACGTACCACGCGGTCGTATACGAAGAAACCTTGCTGCAGATTTAATTCTGGTTGACCCAAATCATGAATGGGAAATAAAAATTGATAATTTTGCCAGTAAGTCAAAAAATTCTCCCTTTGATGGGCGTAAGGTAAAAGGATGCATAGTGCGCACTATTGTATCTGGAAAAACCGTTTACTCACATAAATGATTTTTGCAAAAAGTTATACTCATGTAGCTATATAAAACCTGTTATAGTAAACTCTAATCCTTTTAACGTTGCTGAAGTTACTCTTATCTCTCTGAAGATTTTCTACTGTTCTATAGTTCGCTAATTTACCTTTCTAAAAAGAATCATAAAAAGTTAATTGTTAGTCTTTCAATAAATCATTAACTATAAATAAGGTGGAGTTCATTTTAACAGCATATTCCAGTAAAAGTCTTTACTTTTAATTCAGTTACCATGAAGCAATGTACCTTAAAACGATAAAGAATAAATCAGTATAGCAATCTTTACCTCATCTTAATGAAAATTGATTGGCAATCAATGAAGATCCCTCTTCCAGTTTTATAGGGAACTTTTCTATGATTTCAGAAACTCCTTTCTACCTCATAAACATTCGTTTCATATATTTTAAAGATCAAAAATATATTGATTATATAGTTAATCCGACTTCTTTGGTTAAAAAGATGATAATTCATCTTTAAAACTATTGATCTTATCTTTGATATTTATGTAATTTGCACTCTGTTTATGCTGCCCAACTTTGGATACTAAATTTTGTTCTATAGCTAGCTTTTTCTGCTATCTGCTCCTTACTTTTTTAATCTTGCAATAATACTTTCTCTACCAATAAAAATTAGTAATTTAGCAAGTTCAGGACCTGTCTTTGTACCTGTTAAAGCTAAACGCAAATGCATAAATAAGTCTTTTGCTTTTGTATCTACTACCTGTCGGATGGCTTTAATCCACTCTGATAATGTGTTTTCATTACAATCACCTTGTGGCAATACACTAAGCGCAACTTTTATAAGCTCCTTATCAAGGATTACAGGTTCTACATCTAATTTGCATATTTGCCACCACCTCGCTGCTTCTGAAAACTTTTCTATATTGTTCCTTATAAAATACCAAAACTCAGAAGAATTTACTCTGATTCGATTTAAACGCTCCTTCGCTGCCTTAAATGGCATTCGCTGCAGAACTTTTCTGTTTAACTTATATACTTCACTGAGGATGAATTGTGCGGGTGCTGAGCTGAATTTTTTAATATCAAATGAGTCAATTAAAGACTCCATGTTAGGGTAGAATTCAATAGGGTCCATTGTTCCAAGCTTTGCTAAATAGCTAGCTAGTGTAATTGGTTCAACTTCACTCTTTTTAATAAATCTAATGTCCAACCCGCCTTTTCTTTTTGAAAGTTTGTTATTGCTAAAATGTAATAGAGAAAGGTGAGCAAACCTCGGGATTTTCATTTTTAGTGCTAATATTATTTGTATTTGTACTGCAGTATTGGTTACATGATCTTCCCCACGTATAACATTGGTTATATTGAAGTCGATATCATCAATAACGGAAGGTAATATATATGTATAAATTCCATCCTCTCTTCTTACTACTGGATCGCTGATATGACTGGTTGCAATACTTATCTTGCCTTTAACTTCGTCATTCCACTTAATAATCATATTTCTATCCAACTTAAATCTAAAGTATGGTCTTCGTCCTTCTTGTTCATAACAAGCCTTCTTCTGTTCAGTTAGGAGTAACGCACTTCTATCATAAACTGGAGGGAGACCATGTTCTAGCTGCAGTTTTCGTCTAATATCTAGCTCCTCTTTTGTTTCATAGCATGCATAAATGTATCCTTCTTTCATTAGATGCAAAAACACTTCATTGTAGCGCTCAAAGCGCTCTGATTGCTTAAAATTTGAGTCCCAATCTATGCTAACCCATTTCAGGTCTTGCGTTATGCTATTCACATACTTAGTGTCTGAACGCTGAAAGTCGGTGTCATCAAGGCGAAGCAGAAACTTGCCGTTTTGACTACGTGCGTACATCCAACAGATAAGTGCAGTCCGAACATTCCCTACGTGAAGATAGCCAGTTGGGCTTGGAGCAAATCTTGTTATCATTTGTGTCCTACTTTCTTCAATTTTATGTAAATATATAGACAAAGCAAGTAACTACGCAGATACTCTTTTCACTAGAGAAGAAATTGATACTTAAAACAGGAAAAACTGCTTAGCAGGCTTACCATTTTATTTAGCAAGGAAGTTGGTAAGCATCAAGTTATTTTTATCTTCATGTTAAACTTCTGGTAATACGTAATATATGTCTTATATTTAGTTTTTGTACTATATAAACCTTATACCTTTATAAATTTTGCCTAAATTTTTAGTTCTTCCTATTAGCTTGCGCTCTCTTATTAGAAGAGAGTGGCTAAATTTCTTTTGTCTTTTTTATTTGTATTCATCACGTTTCTAAATGTTAGGTAATTCATGCACAAATATCCATTTTCATAATTAATGATATTTTTCAGCGATAACATTATAATTCTTACTTCTCACTTTAGATCTCCTGGTATAGGCCTATTTAGTTGGTGTCTAGCAATTAATTACCGGAATGTTTGACACTTAATTATGGTTTTTTATAATTTTACTATATGAAAGGTGCAGTGAAGTTAGTGTTGTGCAGGTAGATAATATCAGGGTTAATTTTCTTTGTATAACTTGTACTAACTACATAGCCCTTATTGTATATATTGGGATCTTAAGTAGTGTTACTTATATGAGTGTAGCTCATGTACGTATAGTACTGGTAATTTGTGAAACAAAAAGTGAAAATGAAAAGTTTGTATATAAAAACCTATGGCTGTCAGATGAATGTTTATGACTCAGTTTTAATAGAAAATATAATTAAGCCTTTGGGTTTTAACGTTGTTTGTGATGTAGAAAAAGCTGATTTAGTGGTATTGAATACTTGTCATATTAGAGAGAAAGCAACAGAAAAACTTTATTCAGATCTTGGAAGGATTTATTCTTTGCGAAAGAATGATGAAGTTATTATAGTTGTGGCCGGATGTGTAGCACAAGCAGAAGGAGAAGAGATTTTAAAAAAGGCTCCATTTGTATATGCTGTTCTTGGATCACAGAATATTGCTGATCTGCCGGAGCTGATATTCAATGCAAGCAGAAATAAGGGCTATGCAATAAACATTGATTTTCCTGAAACTACAAAATTTGATAAGTTGCCTACTGAATGCTACGGTAATAGCCAAGGTTCTTCTGCATTTCTTTCCATACAGGAGGGTTGTGATAAGTTTTGTACGTTTTGTGTTGTGCCATATACTCGTGGTGCTGAATACTCCAGACCAGTAAATGAAATATTTCACGAGGCAGTGAGATTGGTTACAAATGGGGCAAAGGAAATAAATTTGCTTGGCCAAAACGTCAATGCTTATCATGGAGAATACAAAGGGGAGGTATGGGATTTAGGAAAATTAATTAGCTGTATTGCTAAAATTGAAAAGCTAGAAAGAATACGATATATAACTTCTCACCCAAAAGATATGCATGAGTCTCTCTACTTGGCACATATGAAAGAACCAAAGCTTATGCCATTAATCCACTTGCCTGTACAATCAGGTTCAAATAAAGTATTACGCGCAATGAATAGAAAATATACTGTAGAAGAATATTTGGAAATAACAAATAAGTTCCGTAAACTGAAACCTGAAATTGAATTTTCTTCTGATTTTATTGTTGGTTTTCCTGGGGAAACTGAGAGAGATTTTGAAGAGACTATGGAGCTAGTAGAAAGGGTAAGGTATGCTCAAGCTTATAGTTTTAAATATAGCCCAAGGCCAGGTACTCCAGGATCGAAGAAAAGAGATCAAGTGTCAGAAGAAATTAAAACAGAACGTCTTCTTCGTTTGCAGAAGTTAATTAATAAGCAACAGCTTGAGTTTAACCAGAGTATGGTTGGTAAAGTTATGCCTATTCTGTTTAGTAATAAAAAAGGTAAATGCAAAAATCAAATTATTGGTAAGAGCCCATATATGCAGTCAGTGTGTATTAATAATCCTGAAGGTGAATACAGAGATAAAATAGTAAATATAAAAATTCTGGAGGCTCGGCCTAATAGTCTGTTAGGTATAAGTTTTAAGAGTTAGCTTTGTTGATCATTTATTAGTGATTTGTTCTTTTTCTGTATTCAGAGTATGTTATTTGTGCTTTTCTAAAGTCGTTATCTAAAGGCAGGAGTTCTAAATTTAATCTTTATAACTAGTATTTTTGCTGACTAAGAAAATTTCTGGCAGGTGATTTTTATCGTTATTACCTTTAGATATAATTATCTTCTTAGACATGAATAAGCTCATTTAATATATTATACTATATATAGTAATATTAACTCTTACTATGGATTAATTCTCAATTTTTTTAGATTTGTAATTTTCTAAAAAGCTCTATAACCTTTAGCTTTATCCATTAAAACGAGCATGAAACATTATCCTAGTACAACTAGTGACCCTGATTTTTCTTTATTAGAAAGGGAAATCATAAAATTTGAGAAAGAAAACAAAATTTTTGAGCTGTCAGTTAAAAAACGTTCCAAAGACAATTGTTTTACTTTTTATGACGGACCTCCATTTGCAAATGGTCTTCCCCATTATGGACATTTACTTACTGGTTTTATAAAAGATACCTTTGCAAGGTATCAAACTATGCTGCAAAAGAGGGTTGAGCGTAGATTCGGTTGGGATTGCCATGGTCTACCAGCTGAAATGAGTGCAGAAAAAGATCTTGGAATATCTGGAAGAACTGAGATAGAAAGATTTGGTATTAAGAAATTCAATGACCATTGCCGTGCCTCTGTAATGAAGTTTACCCTAGAATGGGAGAGGTATGTAAATAGACAAGCAAGATGGGTAGATTTTCATAACTGCTATAGAACTATGGATAAATCATTTATGGAATCAGTCATGTGGGCATTTAAACAGCTTTACAATATGGGTCTAGTGTATGAATCAGTACGGGTTGTTCCGTATAGCTGGGCATGTGAAACACCATTGTCCAATTTTGAAACAAAACTTGACAATTCATATAGAAAGAGGACTAGCAAGGCTGTTATTGTTGCATTTGAGCTTTTAAAGAATCCACAACAATTTAGGCAAAAATGTAAATTGCTTGCTTGGACTACAACTCCTTGGACGTTGCCAAGTAACTTGGCTCTAGCAATAGGGAAAGATATTAAGTACTGTGCAGTGTTAACTAATCCCTTGGTTTCACTCCAACACTTAAAGTCAAAATCTATTCCTGAATCCCGGTATCAATGCGCTCGGACAGCAGAGAGTGTTGGAATAGCAGTAGAGGTCAATAGAAGAAATTTAGTTGGCAGTGAGATATATATCTTTGCTGAAAGCTACCTAGAAAAATTTATCAGTTACTGTAAGCAAAATGGTATTGAATATGAAAACTGCAATATAAGGCTTAAAGCGAATGATCTTATAGGTCTTTGTTATAAACCACTGTTTAATTATTTTAAGGATATAAAAAATGCATTCCAAGTTTTTGTTGCTGATTATGTTACAGAAGAAGATGGCACTGGTATTGTACATGCTGCTCCTGGATTTGGAGAAGAAGATTTTTACCTTTGTCAAAGCCATAGTATTCCGGCTGTTTGCCCAATTGATAACAGTGGTAAATTTACTATTGAAGTTCCAGATCTAGCTGGAGTTCATGTTTTTGATGCCAACGATCTAATAATAAAGAAATTGAAAGAGCAGGGAAACTGGTTTAAAACTGAGCAATATATCCATAATTATCCTCACTGCTGGAGGACTGATACTCCTTTGATTTATCGTGCTATGCCTTCTTGGTATATTGCTGTAACAAAATTTAAGGAAAAGATGATAGAGCTAAATAAAAGAGTTAATTGGATACCTGGTCACATAAGAGATGGTCAGTTTGGAAAGTGGCTTGAAGGAGTACACGATTGGTCAATTTCACGCAACCGATTTTGGGGTACACCAATTCCTATATGGAAATCTGATGATGCAAGATATCCAAGAGTAGATGTGTATGGTTCAATAGCAGAATTAGAGCAAGATTTTAATGTTAAAATAGGCGATTTACACAGGCCGTTTGTGGATAATTTAACAAGACCAAATCCTGATGATCCAACAAAAAAATCAATTATGCGCCGTGTATCCGACGTATTTGACTGCTGGTTTGAGTCTGGCTCAATGCCGTTTGCACAAGTTCATTACCCATTTGAAAATCAAAAATGGTTTGAAGACAATTTCCCTGCGGATTTTATCACAGAATATATGGCCCAAACAAGGGGGTGGTTTTATACACTTTTTGTGCTATCTACTGCTTTGTTTAACAGTGAACCATTTAAGAATTGTATATGTCACGGTGTAATTCTTGATATAAAAGGGCAGAAATTATCCAAGCGTTTGAATAATTATGTAGATCCAATGGAGTTTTTTGATAAATATGGTTCTGATGCACTACGTTTTCTTATGCTCTCTAGTTCTATTGTTTGTGGTGGTAGTTTATTACTTGATAAAGAAGGGAAATCGATACGAGATGTCTTGAGAAATGTGATAAAACCTATTTGGAATGGTTATCACTTTTTTACTATGTATGCAAATGCAGATGAAATCAAAGCTAAGGTTTGTAAGGATTATCAAAGTATTATTGATTGTTACATGATCGCTAAATGTTTTGAAGCTGTAGAAAAGATTCAGACTTCTATGAGTGGTTATGATTCTCAACAAGCTTGCAAAGTTATAGTAGACTTTTTTGAGGTGCTAAACAACTGGTATATTCGCAGCAATCGAAAGCGTTTTTGGAAAAGTGGTTTAGATCAGGATAAGATTGACGCTTATAATGTTCTATATACGGTTTTTTATTACATATTGAAAGCTGCAGCTCCTTTATTACCACTTATAACAGAAGCCATATGGAGAGGTCTTGAGTATGGAGAAATATCTGTGCATTTAACTGATTTCCCACAATTAGAAAAATATGATAGTAGATTTATTGCAAAAATGGATTTGGTGAGAAAAGCATGCAATGCTGCACTTTCCATCAGGAATACTTTTAATATACGTATTAGGCAGCCACTTAGTGGCATGGTAATTTATCATAAGTTTTTCTCTGGTTTTCTCGAAGATGATTATCAGAAGATGATAAAAGCTGAAGTAAATGTAAAAAACTTGAAATTAGTAGATAAGCTTGAAGGTGTTGCATCACTAGAGTTAAAGCTCAATTTTTCACTACTTGGCAAAAAAGTCCCAAACAAAATCAAGAAGCTAGTTCAGTATGTTAAAAAAGGAAAATGGAGACAGATTGCTGATGGACAAATATTTTTAGGTGATAGGTCGGAGAGTTACATTGTACAGAAAGGGGAATATAAACTATTGTTGAAAGCAAACAGTGAATATTCTGCTGTGTTTGATAATAATGAAGGGATTGTTACCCTAAATACTGAAATGGATGATGATTTAATTCTAGAAGGAATTGCAAGAGATGTTATAAGGCTTATTCAAGAAACTAGAAAACAAGCTAACTTTCATTTATCTGATAAAATCATGGTAATGATTAAAACAGAGAACAAAAAAATTAGAGAGGCAGTGAGTGAATGGAGTAAGTACATAAAAGAGCAAACTCTTGCATTATCCTTAGAGGTTAGCGTAAAAATCAAAGATGACTTTTATTTTAAAGAATACCAAGATTTGATAATTGGTGTTAGGTTGAATTACTAAATATTTGAGAGTTATCACTGTTTTGCTATACTTAGGTTGCTTTAGTAACGGTATGGTATGGATATAGATGTTCAGGTTGATAATTTAAATAACGATAGTGATAGTGGCCTATATAGGAAAGAGTCTGTTATTATTTCAGGAAAAAAAGAATTTGTTTCTTCTTTGAAAGAGAAAGGCAATAAGGTTGTTGGTTTTGATATCCCACTTAGTATATTTAATTATAGAGATTATAGTTCTGACTTTTTTACTTCCTGGTATAATGTATCAAGTAAAATATTCAAAGAGATAAATAGAGCCTGCCCAGAAAAGCGAGTACTAAATTTATCCCTTTCAGTTTTGATATTTCCTTATATTACTTTTGTTGTGTTAGGGTTAGTCGTATTTAATAGCTTTAAAGCAGATAGTAAAATACAGACTAGCTTTTGGGTAGATAAAATAAGAGAAGGTAAAGCAAGTAAAAGTATAATAAAGAGGTTGGCATATGGTGTTCTTACTATGATAGTAATTCTCATTGACGTGGCTGTGCTTATGGTCTTGATTATTCCTGCAACTTTAGCCTTGACTACTTTTTATCTTTTAAATAGGGAATTATCCTGTTCTTTGATTGCTGCTCTTAGGGTAAATATGGGGATGTGTTATAATAAGCACCAAAATATTAGTGTATCCTTTTATGAAATAAGTCATGGAACAGAAGTTCTTAGGCCGAATGTTGTGTGTGACATGGAAATTAAGTTCCCACCACAGTTTGAGCGATTGCTTAGCGATTTATGTGAAAGTAGTAAGCTGTCTATTACACAAGATGCAGAGCATAATACTGTACTAAAAATGTCAGCTAATTTCTGTTTAAAAAATGGTCTTGTGCACTTACATAGTGAAATTAAAAATGTGATTTCAAAGTCAATTCAAGAATTTGCAAAGACTATTGAAAAACTGGTAAAGCTTAAAAAAAAGGATATTACGTATGATAAACTAAAAAAATTATTAAATGAGTTCAGATTAGAAGTAATGGATAGTGTAGATTTTAAGTTGACGAGCCATTTAATACAGGATGCTTACAGAGTTGCTTTTATACAGGCAGTTAAAATTGCACAAAAGGAAAGAGAAAAAGGGGGAGGGCTGGATATAGAAGAAAGATTGAAGGAAGTATTAGTAGAGCAGAAATTGAAAAGCCAAGGTAAGGAATTACCGACTGAAAAGGAGATAATAATAAAAGACTTAAAAATATCAAATAACTTAAGAAGTGGTGTGCTTCCCTTGTTTAGAGCAAAGTGGAAACAGCGTATGGCTGGTGGGATAATTGGTGTTTATAGTGAAATATATCCTCATGAGACGGAAAAAGCTACCTCAGAGGCAAGGAATTTGATCGAAGAATTAAAAGAGAAAGGAGAACGAAAATACCAGGACATAAAAGAGAAGTTAAAGATGATATATCCAAAGATACATGAAGCTTTGAGAAGAGATAGTAATTCAGTGAGCAATAACTTAAGAAGGAGTCTTGAAGACATTTTTAAATTTGAACCTGCTAACCAGAAGGTTTATCGTGAATTGATAAAGTCAAAAATAAGAAAGGCTGAGATTTTATTAAATCAATCAGGATTAGCAATTGATATAAAAGATGGTTTACTTAATGAATTTTATAATTTAGATGCAAATGTGTGTTCTTATCAGGAAGTAAATCTATTATTAGAAAAGATGTATTTAGAAATAATAAAATGTAAAACTCAAAGTTTATTCCAAGAGCAAGGGAAGAGTATAAGGGACATAGAAGATAATACTGGTGTATTCATGTTGTTCGATAGGAAAGTTGAAGAACAATTAGTAAATAGAATTGTTTCTTATCGGGAAGAAATAGGAAAATATTTGATGCAGCCTGTGGAGTTGAAGGAAATAGTAAGAAAACAGAATAGGGTTTTGAGTAACGAGAATGAGGAAAGTAGTAAGGAAGATGAGTCTTTAAGCGTAGAGCTAATAGAATTATGCTTAAAGAATAACCAAGAAATTTTAGAAACATTAGAACGATTGGAGTTAGAGAAAGAGAGATTTTTAATAAATGAAAAAACAGAAAATAATTACAAAGAAGAATTAGCATCTCGCGAAAAAATAAGATTTGCGGTAATAGAAGACGATTTATTAATGATATGTAAGCAAAAAACTTTTAATGAAGAAGAGGTTAAGAAATTATTAGAGAGAGCAGAACTTGAATGCTGTTTAGCAGAAAAATGTATAAAATATCCTGTGATTAAAACAAAAGATAATATTAAACATTTTTGTCAAGCTTTATTATCTCCTTTAATAGGTATTTTAATGGAAAATATAATAAATAACGTACCGAAAAATATATCAAAAGATAATGAAAACAATTTGTTAGATCAGAGTTGGGGTTGGATATATAGGAGGGTGATAAAACCTGCACAAATTGCTTTGAATTATAATAAGCTTGGGTTGTTAGCGATTGGAGATAAGAATAGTATAGAGGGGAAAGCGTTAGATTCAGCACATGATATTTATAAGCAGGTAGAGACGTTGCTTCAATATTTTGAGTTGAGTTACGAAGAGGTGGGAGCTTTGGTAGGGAATGTATTTTCTGATGGAGGAGAGACCTTTAAAAAGGACATATGGCCTCAAGTAAAGGAACATTTATGCGGCATGTGGAATAGATTTTTCAAGGATATTGAATTCACACTAGTTAGTGGAAGTAAAAACATCTGTCAAGAACCAGAAAAGGCAGTCAAAACTGAATTGAGCAATCTTATAACACAGAGATATGACAGTAATCTCTGCATGATAGCATAATGCATTATCTTACTAAGTAGTTGTAAATATCTCTGATAATATTGCTATTATCACAACCAGTTTGAACAATTTCAGCATTTCCACCACAATTCCTTCCAATTATGGTAGATACCAACTCTTTTGCGTTAATTTTATCAACTAGGTCTTTGCTTATCTTTACAATTAAAATTGTCTTATTGGACTTCTTGCTTGGTGAAAGGCTACTAGTAACTCTACTTAGAGTTACTTCAGGATTGTGCATTGGAGTGAAGGATGATTGTAAAAATGTTTTGTTTTTTTCAGTTATCGTAAAGACTATTAATGTTTTTAGATTTTGTTGCTGCATGGTAAATTCTCTTATTATATTTACTGGAATATCAGTAAAAGCGTGACTCATGAAGCATATTCCATTTACTTCGATGCTTTTTATATTCTCCACTTCTACAAGTTTTTTATAAAGGATTTTTATTTTGGCTTCTGATTCTTTGCGCTCTTGATTTAAAATGTCTAACCTATGCATTATCTCACTTGCTGGTGCTTTTATTAATTTTGCAATTCTTTTTAAATTAATTTCATTACTACGAACATAATTAATTGCCTCTTGACCAGTAAGGGCTTCTATTCTTCTTATTCCAGATGCAATAGAGCATTCTGTTACTATTTTAAACAGACCAATTTCTCCAGTGCGTTTCACATGTGTACCACTGCATAATTCTTTTGAATCTCCAATGTTTACAACCCTAACCTGATCATCGTATTTTTTCCCAAACAACGCTATAGCTCCTACATCCATTGCTTGATCTATGCTTTGAATATTCGTAGACGTTGAAAGATTTTCTCTTATTAAGGAGTTTACCATATCCTCTATTGAAAATAGCTGTTTTTGATTAACTTGAGTGTTATGACTAAAGTCAAATCTTAACCTATCTGGTACAGCTAAGGAGCTTTTTTGTGTAATGTGATTACCAAGGATTTTCCTTAGTGCAAAATGTAGAAGATGTATGGCCGAGTGGTTTTTTCTTAAGTTTTGTCTTCTTTCTTTATCAATGATTGCTGTAACTATATTGCCTCTACAAATTGAGCCGGACTTAACTATACACCTGTGTAAATATAAGTCTTGAATTTTTTCAGTGTTTTCTACTGTAACTAGACTTTGAGTGATATAATTTATTGTACATAGCTGGTAATTTTTTTTTTTGCCTCTATGCTTGACATAGGGATAGTAAGGAAAAGCTCTCCAGTATCACCTACTTGTCCACCTGACTCACCATAAAAAGGTGTTTTATCAAGTATAATAGTTACCTTTTCTCCTTTTTGTGCAGAGTCAACAATTTTACTTTGAGAAGAAATTATAGCTAGTACTTTTGCATCCTTTATTTCACTAAGCTCGTAGCCAATGAATTCTGTTTTCCCAAATTTATCAATCAAATTAAGCCATACTTGTTTGATAGACCTTTCACCAGACCCTATCCACTTAGCACGTGCCTTTTCTTTCTGTTCTTTCATTGCGTCATCAAAGCCCTTTTGGTCAAAATTTATTTTCTTTTCTTTTAGAATATCGAGTGTAATGTCTAAAGGGAATCCGTAAGTGTCATATAGCTTAAATGCTAATTTTCCAGGCAGAGTGTCACATGGTTTAAAGTCTACAGTAAGTTTTTCTAGTAGATTGATGCCTTTCACTAAAGTATTTTTAAAATTCTCTTCTTCTAATTTTAACGTCATTTCTATTAAGCTTTTAGCTCTGATTAACTCAGGGTAAACATCACCCATATAAGCTGAGCTTGAACTATCTATCAATACTGGAAAAATGTGATAGAGTAGCGAGTTATTGTACCCAAGCTTGTGGATATAACGAGCAGCTCTTCTAATTAGTCTGCGTAACACATAATTTCTGCCTTCATTTCCAGGAATCATCCCTTCTGCAATTAGAAAAGCAGCTGCACGTAGATGGTCTGCTATAACTTTATGAGCTACTTTATTTTCTATACTACCGCAGTATTCTTGTGACTTACTCATTATAGCAATAAATAGATCAATGTCATAATTGTCGTAAACATTCTGCATCACAGCTGCTATTCTCTCAAGACCCATTCCAGTATCAATGCATTTTTTTTCCAATTTTTGTAAGTTGCCTTCTTCGTTTTTATTAAACTCTATAAATACTAAATTCCAAATTTCAACAATTCTATCATCATCTTGCAAATTTTGCTTTGCATGATTGTAAAAAATTTCAGAACATGGCCCACATGGTCCAGTGTTACCCATACTCCAAAAGTTGTCATCTGTTGCAATTCTTATTATTTTATCATCTGAAAAACCACTCACCTTGCGCCAAATTTTGTATGACTCATCATCAGTATGATAGATGGTCACAGATAATCTGCTCTTATCAAGAGATAATTCCTTAGTGATGAATTCCCATGCAAGTTCTATTGCAGTTTCTTTGAAATAATCCCCAAAGCTAAAATTTCCTAGCATTTCAAAGAACGTGTGATGTCTGGTTGTATAACCAACATTTTCTAAATCATTATGTTTGCCACCAGCTCTTAAACACTTTTGACTCGAGACAACACGTTTTGTGTCGGTTCTTTGTAACCCAGTAAAGCAATTTTTAAACTGCACCATACCAGCATTTGTAAACATAAGTGTTGGATCATGTTCTGGAATCAGAGGAGAAGAAGGAAACTGCTTATGATCATTATTTACAAAAAATTTTATAAACCTTTCTCTAATTTCATTTGATTTCATTGTTTCTACTAAGATTATCTTAAAATAATAAGTTAAGATGAGAGTAAAATCAATTTATTGATCTAAATATTGATACTTATATTTAGTATGATAAATTTTAATCTTAAGTGATTTGCCTTATTTATCAATATAAATAATATAAAAGGGCACTTAGACTTTTGTTGTATTAGGATAGGTTGTTTTGATTTATTATTTAATGCTCTATATAGGCAAATTTGTTTGCAGGTAGAGTAGATTGGTGTTACCACTCACGCTTGGTAGTTTTTATAATTGTTGCAAACGGATATATGAAGCAGCAAAGATAAAAATTTACTTAAATCATAAATGATAAACCTCTTTTCTGCTTCTGCTATATATAGTTTATCTCTTTATAGATTTTTATATGTAGATTTATTAATTTATTTAATGCTTATAACACTTACTTATGCCATATATTATAGTGCAACAGCTTGTGCTTTTAAGCATTAGTCTCCATTTTCTGAAGGGAGATTTTGCAGAAACTTGGTAAGGTATTGTATGATTTCTGATATACAAGTGATTACTATTTCTAATATTTAATGGTTAAGCAAATTCTTACTGCTTAGCAGTGTTATCTCTATTGTTTCTATATCGTTTGTGAAATTGATCAAATGGTACATTTCAATGTGCTGTCAAACGTTTTTCTAAAATTAGATGTGCAAACTTCTTCCAAGTTTCATTTATCAGGTTTTTATGAATATTTTTATTTTGCTTGACAAGTTGTATTTAAATAGTTAAATAACTAATTGTAGTGTAATATGTTTTATATAGAACAATTCTAAATTTATTTTTCTTGCTTTCAAAAGAACAGTGGAGTACTAATTTCTTCCTGCCAATCTTTCTGCTTCATTACGTGAAATTAATATTTCAATAAATTCGTCTAATTCGCCTTCCTTTATAGTTTGCTCTAGACGATGTAAGGTAAGGTTAATTCTATGGTCTGTTATCCTTGATTGTGGGAAGTTGTAAGTTCTTATACGTTCAGAACGATCTCCAGAACCAATTTGACTCTTCCTCATTGTTGACCTTTCTATTTCTTTTTTTTGCCTTTCGATTTCATATAACCTCGCTCTCAATACTTTAAGCGCTTTGGCTCTATTTTTATGCTGCGACTTTTCATCTTGCTGTATTACAACTATTCCTGTAGGTAAGTGAGTAATTCTTACTGCACTGTCAGTTGTATTGACTGATTGCCCTCCAGGGCCGCTAGATCTGTAAACGTCTATTCGTAGATCTTTCTCTTCTATTTTAAAATCTATTTCCTCAACTTCTGGCAATATTGCAACAGTGGCAGCTGAGGTGTGTAGTCTTCCTGAAGACTCAGTTTCTGGTACTCGCTGTACTCTGTGTACTCCTGATTCAAATTTCAACCTTGCAAAAACTTCTGTCCCATTAATAAGTGCAGAAGCTTCCTTATATCCACCTATACCTGTGCTAGAAATGCTTATTGGTTCAAATTTCCAGTTTCTTTTTTCTGCATATTTTTGATACATGCGAAATAACATTGCTGCAAATAACGCTGCTTCTTCTCCTCCTGTTCCTGCTCTAATTTCTAGTATTACATTTCTTGAATCATCTTCATCTTTAGGCAGCAGTGCTAATTTTAGTTTAGTTTTTGCTTTTGGCAAAAGCACTTTTTGCTTCTCAATAAGTTCTTCTTTTGCTAGCTCTTTTATCTCATATTCACTGTTTTCATCTTTTAGTATTTCTTCTAAGCATAAAATTTCTTTTTTCAATGTGTTGTATTCATCAATTATCTTGATAATTGGTTTGAGTTCAGAATATTCTTTCGAAAGATTGATAAATTCTTTCTGACTTAAGTTAATAGGATTTGCTAATTTCTTTTCTGTATTATTGAACTTTTTCTTTAAGTCTTGTAAGTTGTTTTCTATGTCCATACAGCTTAAGTCTAATATTTCAACTATTTGGGAAATAACATATACTTAAAATAAAAAAAAATTTACATCAAGCAATAACATTATAATATACGTACTACCTTAAGCATTTCTATAAAAATATAAGAAAGATGACATCAAATATTAATTTTATATTTGTAGCTTCAGACATAGAATCATTACCAACTGAGTCAGTTCCTGAGATTGCCTTTGCTGGCAGGTCAAATGTAGGGAAATCAAGCTTAATTAACCTGCTTATAAATAACAAAAAGTTGTCTGCTAGGGTTTCTTCTAAGCCTGGGTGCACTAGACAAATAAATTTTTACTCCATGTACAATGATAAATTTAGACTTGTTGATCTTCCTGGATATGGCTATTCTTATGCTAGTAGTGAAGAAACAACAAAGTATTTAAACTTGAGTGAATGTTATTTAGCTCAAAGAAGAAGCCTAAGAAGAGTGTTTGTATTAGTAGATAGTAGAGTAGGACTAAAAGAAATAGACAAAGACTTTGTTTATTGGTTAATATATAACAATGTTAACTTTGATATTGTGCTAACGAAAGTAGATAAAGTGAATCGAGAAAGCCTCGGTTCAATTCTGGAAAGGACCCAAAAATGGATTAATAATGAGAATGTGTCAATTCATCAGATAAGTACTCGTGTTAAATGTAAAATAACTAGGGTAAGAGATGAATTTTTCAAGTTTGCAAAGTAAAAAGATGAAAAGCAATGAATTTTCAAATGGTGAGATATCATTTAAGCAGAAAGCTGAGATATTGCTTGAAGGGCTATCTAACATACCAAATTTTGTTGGGGAAACTTTTGTTATCAAATGCGGTGGCGTAGCAGTTTCGGATGAAACATTATTCGATACTTTCGTACATAATATTATCTTGCTAAAGCAACTTGGTATAAACCCAGTTATAGTTCATGACGGAGAGCATGAAATTGATTCCGTACTAAAAACTTTAGGCATAGGTAGTAAATTTGTAAATAATATCAGACTTACAGATAAAGATACTATGAAGATCATAGAAATGGCATTATGTGGTTCAGTTAATAAAAAAATTGTCCAGCACATAAATTCTGCTGGAGGTTCAGCTATTGGATTATGTGGGAAAGATTGCAACCTAATAAAAGCTGAAAAGGTAAGCACTACACTTAGGGAAAATGGGTCAGACAATATTGAAAAAATATTAGATATGGGATTTATTGGTATGCCGATTGAGATTAATCCTGATATATTGTTTTTCATTGAGGAATCAGATTTTATACCTGTTATTGCACCTGTAGGTCATGGAAGAAGTGGGGAAACTTATCACATAGATGCTGATAGTGCTGCAAGTGCAATAGCAATTGCAGTTTCTGCATCTAAAATGATAACCTTTAGTGACACGGAAGAAATAGATAAAATTGGTAGTAAGAAAATATCTATTAAAAATTTGAATACATCGATTAATTGTGGCAAAATTAGGGGAGAGAGGCTTATTGAAAAACTTATAGCATGCACTAAAATGGTAGAAGAATGTGCTGGAATTGCTCATATAGTTGATGGTAGAATACCTAATGTTATGATTGATTTATTTACTGAGAATAATTCAAGTATATCTGTTATGAGTGATTTGTAGCTGAGTGTTGATTACCATAACATGTTACTTTTTTGATTAGTATACCCTCTATAGGTTTAATAAATAAGTGCAAAAAATTAAAGTAGAGATAAAAAAATTATTACATGGTGAAAATCTACCTCTCCCGTGCTATGCAACTGCACAGAGTGCTGGCATGGACCTTTATGCGGCGCTAGATGATTTTGCAATTTTAAGCCCACTTGAAAGGTTGCTTATTCCAACTGGAATCTTAATTGCAATACCAAGTGGGTTTGAAGGGCAAATTCGTCCACGCTCTGGTCTTGCTGTAAAATATGGGGTTACTGTCTTGAATTCTCCTGGTACTATAGATTCTGATTATCGAGGTGAAATTAAAGTTTGCCTAATTAATTTAAGCAACAAACCTTATAAAATAAGAAGAGGAGATAGGGTCGCACAAATTCTTATTACTCCTGTATCTTCAGTACATTGGATTAATACATGTGAATTTTCCGTAAAAGAAACTGATAGAAATGCAGATGGTTTTGGTTCAAGCGGTAAGTAGTTTATGTAAATGCTTTCTGTAGGTTAGTTTTGCATTAAAAATTTCTTGACCGAGGTAATTTTTGTATATAGCTTTAGTATATTAATGGTTTATCAAAGAGGTTAGTAATGTCAATTTTCAGAAATCATCGTGGTCAACTACGTAAAATGAATACTGCTCTTGTAGTACTTACTACTATGTATGTTGTAGGTGTAACAGCTGCATTTTCAGCACCACATTGGGTGTCTTCAACTTCAGCTTTAGCTCCTCTTGCGGCTTTTGCAGCTACACCACTTGGAATAGGCATATTAGCAACTGTTGTTATTGCACTAATTGGCTTAGCAATATATGCCATTAGTAGAGATAATAAAATATCTGAATTGGAGGCTATGAAGTTCGTTGTTGATAGCGGTAACGTAAAGCTACAAGTAACAGGAGATGAATTTGAGTACATAAAAAAGAATAACAAAAATAAGGATAAAGATGGAAAGAGCATAGATGGTGAGTACCGTATAGATTTTTCTAATTCAGATGGTAGGGAATGCTATGTTATTGTTGTAAGTGAGAAAAGCAAAGAAATGGGTAACACTTTACTCTTAAATATAACTTCACTAAATATGAAAGATGATGATGGCAAATATGTAACTCAAGCAGATATGTTGAAAGCATTGGGGTTAGATAAGACAGGTGCTAAAGAGTTTAACACTTACTTAAACTCAATTATCATTGGGCAACCTGTAAGTCAAGAACAAACAAGATAAGCAGCATAGTTGAGTGAAAAGGGGTAGGTAGGGTTAAGTCTGCCTCTTTTACTAATATTTGCTTTAAGGCAATTTCTTGGTATGGGAAGTTTATAAGATATATAGTTGATGTAATTATCATATAACGTGGAAGGATTAAGTTTTATATTAGTGGCAACTTATTATAGTCGCAAGTGTAAAGTTTCATTACCATTTATAGACCTGGCATAGTAAAATGGTTGTGTTCATACCTTTAAATCAATTAGATTCTATGGATTCTATCCTTCCTATTGTTTCCTAGAAGGATTACCTTTCCATGAAGATTTGCACAAGGATGTTAGCGATTATAATTTCTTATTCGATTGGTCGTTGTAATATGTGTTTCGTAAATTGAAAACTTACTACTCAATTATAATATCAAACTAATTCAGAAGATTGAAGTAATGATTAGTATAAAAGAAAAACAAAAGTTGACTCGTAAAAAAAACATGATCAAAAATTGCTAATGAATCAATATGATGTTATCGTTTAGTAAGTTAGTAAGTGAGATAAAAAAGATAAATAGAAACAGATGTAAGTGTTGATGTAGTTCTGAAATTCTGTATGTTATTATCTTTGAATCTAGCCTATGTAGCTTCTGTTAGTAGAGCAGAAGAATCAATTTATAATGGCATGCCTAGATCTAGAAGCAAGATATTAGCACTTGAAATAACTAATCTGATGTTTTACTATTCTCTGCTAGCTACTTGATAGTATTTCTACCTTAATGCTTGTGAAAATAATCAAAGTAATCTAAATTTCGTATGATTATTAGTGAAGCTTTAGTTGATATGAGAGTGGTGAAAATGGATATCTAGCTTAACAAGGAAGTGGAGTAAGGTCTGTGTTCTCTTTCTAAAGATTTTTAATTTTTTCAAAATTAGCAATATATTTAACAATCGATATTAACGGTTTGTGGTGCACGTAATGTTAAAAATAGGTAGATTTTGTTTATTATTTATGTTTATAAAAGCGAAAAGCGTTTCATACTGTTAAAAAACAGTGATTTATTAAGTGAGGTTACTAAATTTGAGATATGTATGGTATACTAAGCTTAGTTTATCAAAATGCCTGTATTACATACAAGGATTATTGTTATAAGTACTGGCAGAAATGTGTAAATAACATGATTTGTCTGGCTTGCATGGAGTTGATTTTATTATAGCAAATACTGATTTGCTTAAGCTCTAGAAAGGTTATTATGTATTAAAAATTAGCTAGGCATGATTTTAACTAAAGGTCTTAGTATTGGCATTGTATGCCTAATATTAGAAAAGGTGCAGCATCTGTAATTGCAAAAGCTGGAGGTGGAGCAGCAGGTGCTGTAGTAAAAGGTAAGATCTTGAACTTGAAAAGGAAAAAGGTATTAACTGTTAGTATAGCAACCAAGCTGTTTACCTTTCAAGGTATGCGTCTTATGAGCATTGCAGAACTTGGACTTGAGGAATTCAAAAATCAAAAACATGTAAACTCATTTCCATTTCAAATCAGAACTTAGTCTCATTGATCTTAACTTTCCTGATACATGGACAGAATGAGTAAAATGGTAATCCATTGCTCAATGAAAGTGGTATATAGAGAATTAATTGACATTACATAGGTTGTAGATATGACTATTTGAAGTTGATGCTATAGTAAATAGAGTACGTGAAGAAGTGGATGAAAATGCAAATATAATACTTGGTGCTTCTCTTGATCAAGAAATAGAGGGGCAAGGTTAGAGTTTCTGTCCTTACAACTGGTATTGATAATGCAGTTATTTGAGACAAAATTATGTGAGTACTCAAGCTAATAGTTATATAAATATATATGTCACAGTTTTTGTGTTTTTTATCACGTAAATTAAAGAAAATATATTATTCAGGGTAATCAGAATCTTTAATGAATATTCTATACTATGAGTAGCTCCTGCTTTTAATTGGTAAGGTATGAATATCTAAGTAGTCAAGTTGTATAGAGTGATATGGAAATTCACTTTTAAACAGTTAAATTTGTCAGTTTTTCAGCTAATGAGATTGAGTAATGGAGGTGAGTAAATGTTAGAAGTAAATGTTCTTGATAAAAGGTGGTATAGTATTACAGAGGATCTAGAGAAATTTATATTAAATATTATGAATGTTTCTCTGAGAAAATTGGAGGTGGACAACTATGAACCAAGTATATCATTGGTACTTGCTGATGATAACTTGCTTCATCAACTTAATTTGAGATTCAGAAGAGTGGATAAGCCAACTAATGTCTTATCATTTCAGTGTGAGCAGCTGTCCAACAAGTGTGATCTAGGTGACATGGCAATTTCAATAGACACAATACAGAAAGAGTCGAGTGAGTACAACATATCTGTTATAGCTCACGTTGCACATATGTTGGTGCATGGATTACTACATTTACTTGGTTATGATCACCTAGAAGAAGATGAAGAAATTGTAATGAAAAACTTGGAAAACAGGATTTTAACTTCACTAGGCTACAATATAGCTTAGTTTGAATAAAATTGAATAAAAGTATGGTAGGTAATAATAAAATATGTTATCTACAAATAAAGTGTGCTTTATGCTATAAGCGATAAAAGGAAAACAATATGGTTCAGTTCTTTTTACCAAAGAATTCTAAAGTCAATGAAAAGGGTAGAGTCTACCCTGCTCCTGTTAAAGGGAAAAATATTAGAAAATTTCAAATTTACCGCTGGTCAGCTGATGATGGAGAAAATCCTAGGATGGATACATTTTTTATTGATATGGATGATTGTGGTCCTATGGTATTAGATGCTTTGATAAAGATAAAAGATGAAATAGATTCTACCTTAACTTTCAGACGTTCTTGCAGAGAAGGAATATGTGGATCTTGTGCTATGAATATTAATGGGACTAATACTCTTGCATGTATTAAGTCTATACCTGATATAAAAGGTGACGTGAAAATATATCCATTACCTCATATGTATGTAATAAAAGACCTAGTTTCAGACATGAGCCAATTTTATGAACAGTATAGGTCAATCAATCCTTGGTTACAAGCAGATAAGCCTAGCTTGCCGAACAAAGAGTATTCTCAATCTCCTGAGGATAGAAAGAAACTTGATGGTCTCTTTGATTGTATATTATGTGCCTGTTGTTCAACTAGTTGCCCAAATTATTGGTGGAATGGTGATAAATTTTTGGGACCGGCAATATTGCTACAAGCTTACAGATGGATTTCTGATAGCCGTGATATTAAGGCTGGTGAAAGACTTGATGCTTTAGGTGATCCATTTAAGTTATATTACTGTCATACAATAATGAATTGCACAAAAGACTGCCCTAAAGGGCTTAATCCAGCAAGAGCAATAGTAAAAATAAAACAACTTATGCTAAAGAGAGCAGCAGGAGCTTGAGTATTATCTCTTACACTCCTGGTATGAGAAAAGTAGACCTTCTAAAGCATAAGGTATTGTTAATATTCTAAATGCTTTTCCATTTGTGAAGTGGATTGTGCTATTATATGGTCCGAGTAGTTTTTGAAATAACTCATGCCTCTGACTACTTATAGTTTGAAAATCATCTTGTTCTAAGAGTCTTTTAGATTCAAATAGATAAAGCATAACTTCGTGGTAAGTAGGATAAGATACCAAGAACTTTATGTCGAATTGAAACGTTTTTACAAAAGCGTTATTAAAAAATTTTAGTTTTTGGTTCTTGTCATATATTGTAATAGCAGTTGGTAACTCCTCAAGTAAGTTTTTCTGTGTAGCTAAGTAGCTATTCAATCTAACATGCAACTCCTCTATATCACTAATATCTCTCCCATACACTATTGTGCTGCCTGAGCTTTGTATTGGAATTTTAATAAAATTAAAAACCTTGCGTTTATTTTTATAGGTTATCACGTGTTTTCCTGATTTTGTGTTTTGGACACTACTAGCTACAGCCAATCTTTGTGAGCTGTTTATATATTTATCATAAAATAAGTTGCACAATTTTACCTTTTTATTTTCATTATACTTTAGTATAGGGAATGGGAGAGAGTTGAAAATGCTCCTATAGCTTTCTATTTCTTGTTTAAGTTTATTATTTTCCAGTTCAAGCTCAGTAGCTTGTATCTTATAGTCTGAGATATTTCTTACCCATAGCAGTACGCCAATCACAGTATTAGAATCATCTATTATACTTCTGCCATAACATATGCAGTAGACTTCCCCATCTTTCGACTTCAAATCTAGAGTAAAGGATTTATTTATTTTCTTTGCCTCAGTAAAATTTTTAATTAGAATTTCTGATTGCTCAAAAAAATTTACAAATTCGTTAAATGAGTAAAAAACTGTGTTGAACAAGATCAGTAAATTAGGAGAAAATTTTTCTATACGTTTTTTTGCATCCCAAATATAAAATCCATCGTCTAAAGTATCAATTAGGTTGTTTATTATGATATTTTGATGTTGTAAGCTCTTGATTCTATTATCTATTCTAAACTTGAAATAAGAGAAAAAGAATAATATTAAAATTAATAATAAAACTACTTCATACAAAAAAAACATAACTTCTTAAACGGACGTAAAAATTTGTAATTGTTTAATAGGTATGTATAAGTTACGCTGGAGAAGTATACAAGTAAAGATTGCCTAATGTCTGAAAGCCTAATCTTTTGTAAACGTTAATAGAAGGTTTCATACAATGTGCTTTTATGTATTTGCATTTGAGCTGTCGAATTATTTTAATTCTTTCTAAAATCATTTGTGTGCCTATTCCACGATTTCTATGAGTTGGCAAAACTCCATCACTATAGAAACCCGCTTCGCTATCTTGAATGTAAAGGCTGCATGTTCCTACAACTTCATTATTTAGTGTCGCAAGAAAAAATCTCAATCCAGAGTTTTTATCATTGTAGTTTTGTAAACCTCGAAAAAATGTACCTACAATTCCAACTTTGTGGTAAAAAATCCTGGAGGTATACAAATCTAACTGTTGTAAGAGGTTGCTACTATTTACGGTATTCAAACTCAAACTTGGAACAACGTCAGCGGATAGGAGGTAATTTTTCATGTCAAGTAAAACTTTTTTCGGTGTACTAATATGTTTTATCTTACTCTTTTTTAGAACACTCTTTATCTTGATATATGAGTTCATTACCCATGTTACTTGCATATTCCTTCTTCTAAGGTAATCTAGAGTTTTCTGTATAGAAAGTTCCGTGCATTGATCTTCACAAAATACAAAATTGAATAACGATTCGTTGGTCCCATTTATTGTAAACCAAATGTTATCGAATTCATCATACACCTCCCACTGGGATAAGTTTGCTACATGCAGTATATAATTTTTTAGATTTTGGATGATTAAACTTGAATAACAGGTTTCTTTATCCTGCATACACAGATAACAAACAATAGAGAGCACCTATAAGAACACAAGCTAAAATTGCAGCTGTAATATCATCTAGCATAATGCCTAGAGGACATTTGATATTTCTGTCGATCAAATTTATAGGCCATGTTTTTATTATATCAAATAACCTAAAAGAAAAAAAGCATAACATCAACAAAAGACTATTCATTTCTTGGTTTAGTAATATAGAAGTTAAGAATACAGTCAATAATTGACCAACTACTTCATCAATCACTACCTCTTCCGGATCTTGTATGGTTTGGTAATATTTTGTGTAGTTGACTATGGACCATAATCCAATTAAAAATAAGAGAAAAATAATTACTGCACCTAGGATTCTGTCGCTTAGTACTATAGGAAGGATTAAATAGGAAGCTAAACTACCAACAGTACCTGGCATTTTCTTTACTGTGCCTGATAGACACCATGTCGATATAAGTTTGTAAAAAATTTTCATAATAGTTGTAACGAAGAAAAGTTAACTTGTAAGAATAGAAATTGTCTCCTCTATGGAGGCGTTTTCGTATAATAATTTGTAAATTGCTTCACATATAGGCATTTTTATTTTTAGCTTTCTTGCTAGATGAAGTACAGGTTGAGCGGTACTAAAACCTTCAATCACTGATTTACTTTCTGATAAGATCAGCTGAATGTTAAAATTATTGTTACTGCTACCTATTTTAAACCCAAGTGATAGATTTCTTGAATTAAAAGATGTGCATGTCATGATTAGGTCACCTAGACATGCTGGTCCAAGCAATGTATCTATATCTAAACTGTTGTCGATTTTTGCTAGATAAAAAGTTTTAATTTCATTAATGCTTTTTGTTATTAATGCTGCATGAGTATTGCAGCCAAGTTCCTTACCTAAAATAACTCCACATGCTACGGCAAAAACATTCTTTAACGCTGCACAAATCTGTATTCCTATAACATCATTACTAAAATATAACTTAATATTTTCCTGTTGAAGTTCTGATATTAACTTCAAGCCTAGTGCATTATTTCGGCATGCAAGAACCATTGAATATGGTAGTTTTTTTGCAACTTCTGCAGCAAAGCTAGGACCTGAGAAAATAGCGACAGGATTGTTAGGTAAAACTTCATTTACTATTTCACTAGGTAGCTTTAATGTAGACCTTTCTATTCCTTTACATGCTAAAATTACTGCTGCATCATTTCTTAGACTACAGTTGCGTAATCGCTGACATACTTGCCTCAAAGACTGGACTGGTACTGTTATGATGATTGTTGAAGTATTAGTTGTCTCTTCAATAGTTGACTTTATTGACACATTATCGGGGATACGGCAGCCTGGTAGCTTATTGCTTTCTCTCACTTTGTTAAGTATTTCAAATGTAGTTCTACTGTGTGCCCACAGAGTTATGTTCTGTCTGTGACTCAGTGAAATTGCAATTGCTGTTCCCCATGCACCAGCGCCTAAAATTGATATCATTACATAATGACCTGAAAACTGTTATTCTACTTAGAATAGTATGGCAAGTAAATTAAAAACATGAAGTAAACATCTAGGATAGTTTAATATTTATTAAGTTGGGTGCTCTTTTAGAAACATTGGCTTTAGCTAATGTTTACTGAAGGTAGCACTTCCTATATGTTATATAATACATCTATTTATTTAAATAATTCTTTATGTTCATTAAAGCAATTTTGACCATTTGTTAATAAAAGTTTGATTTGTTACTTTCCTTAGTTATATATATTGCTAAAATTATAAATTACTTACAGGGTATAGAATATGCGTATATTATTAATTGAAGACGATCAAGTAAGTGCAAAGACTGTAGTTAATGCTTTAACTTCTGATGGGCACTTTTGTGATGTTGTAACTTCTGCGCAAGACTACAACAATAATATGATTTCCTCGAATGGAGATCATTATGACTTAGTTATTCTGGATATACACTTGCCTGGTGATATTGATGGGTATGATATCTTACTAAGGTTAAGAAGTGCAAAAATTAAAGTTCCCGTCTTAATACTTTCATGTATATCTGCTGTTAATCAAAAAGCCAAGGGACTTGGATATGGGGCTGATGATTATTTAACTAAACCGTTTCACAAAAGCGAGTTGCTCGCTCGAATAAAAGCAATAGTTCGCCGTACTAAAGGTCATCCTGAGTCAGTGATAAAAATTGGTAATATAAATATTAATTTCGATCATAGGGTTGTTGAAGTAAAAGGTAAAACAGTTCATCTAACTAATAAAGAATATTCTATGATAGAGTTACTAGCGTTACGTAAAGGGACTGTGTTAACAAAAGAGATGTTTTTAAATCATCTTTATAACGGTTTGGATGAACCTTCGGATAACAAAATAGTTGATGTTTTTATGTGTAAATTACGTAAGAAACTTGAAAATGCAAATGATGGGAAAAGCCATATAGAAACTGTTTGGGGAAGAGGTTATGTTCTGAAAGATTACCTTGAAGATGAAGAATATTCTAGCATTAATGTAGGAGAAAATAATGTTGAGTATAAAGCAGAGCAAGTGAAGAATAATGTATAGGGTATCTATGCATTTTGGAATCATTACTACTAATGCTTTTATATGTTCCTAGGTGAAATATAAGCCGAGTTCTGTTTATGTAGCTATTTATCTTGAATAAATGTTACCACTTACTGCATGCGATTTACCCGAGTAGATATGAGGAAAAACATAAGATCTACTCTTATTTAATCTTGCTCCTAGTGTTGGTTGCTCAACTATCAACGTCACCGTTGTTATGGTATGCCCTTACCATACCTTTTCACCCTTACCTAAAAATACTAGGCGGTAATTTTCTGTAGCCCTAAACTGGAGTTACCCCCGGCGGGTATTACCCGTCACTATTTTTCCTTGGAGCCCGGACTTTCCTCTGTTGCATTTGTCATACAACAGCAGCTACTTATTTCACCTATAAAATATATTTTAATATAAAAATTACAGAAGTAAAATAATCATTTTATCAATCAGTAATCTACGTACCAACCCTTAGGATGTGAATAGAAGTAATATTCTAATACATCAGCTATCACAAAATAAGCAGTTACCATTGTGCTTTACACTTTTTCTGTTTGTATTCTTAACAAAAACTACTTGGTTTACTACCGCTCTCAGTGATATGTATACTTAATGCTAAGGGCTTTTTCTGTTACTAACAGAGATCTCTCAGTAGATATTTGAATATAACTCTGAGTTGTGTGACTTTACATAGAAGAGCTGATAATATAGTGGCAATACTTTTAGTATATTTTATTTTATACTGTAAATTCTATATCTTAAAAGACATTTATGAGTAAAGATCATACTATTTATTACTAATCATTTATAGCAAGTTGATTAGATTAGAGAAAATGTATTATGAATTAAGTTACAGTAGGCACATAGTTGTTGATTTTTACTTTAGTACTTGGAATGTAGCTGCTGTTTAGTGCTCCTCTCCTAGTTCACTATTGATGAATTAATTAACTTTTATGACAGCCTGTAGTTGGCATATAGCGATTTTATAGCTGGTATTATATGTTTTTCTACACTTATTTATGGGTATTGCTCTATCATAGATTTACTCATTTTAGTGCTGTTTGTTGTAAATCTACTGGGCGTAGTTGATGTAGTTTCACAGTACTTATTTCATCAATGTATGTAGAACTGTTGTTCTTAATACTCTGTGAAGTGGAACTTCTAATATCAGGGTACTTGAGTAGTCGGTATCTTAAGGTATTTTATTGATCGGTTCCATTCTGAGTAAATGAATAAAATAAATAATTCATAAACTTAGTAAGCGTCAATATTACTGTGCTTATGGTGTAAAATACCATTGTAACGGGGAAACAGGTTTCTTGTATAAATTAGCTCTTTAGACTTTGTAAAAGAAGCAGTTGGTTTATAAATTTACTAAGGTTTCAAATAACCTTCAGTCTTCATGTATTAAGCTATGAAGGTGATACGCAATTGACATTTTATATTTTTACAATGTAAAAACTGCGTGCACAAAAGCTTAGCTAGATGATTTCTCCTTGTGAACAAAAAGTGCATTTTATTATGTTTTTACTTAAATGTATAGAAATTTTTCTGATATAACTTAAAAAATGATGCTACTTTATCAGTAAACTGGCAGTTTGATAGCTGTTGAGTAAAATCTAGCAATAAATCTTTGCTTTTTTAATGTAATTATGCGAAGCTTAGAAGTAAATTTTATTCTTAATAACAAGGGTTACTATACATAATCAACATTAGAGAAAAGTGAATAGTTATTAGTTACTTAAGAACTAAAGAATAAATATTAATCTAACTATCATCAGATATCCATATGATAATAAATTCTGCAAGTTCATCAAATCATTTCATTTACTAAAATTTTAGAAATTTTTTCTTCCTTCCATACAGTGAAGTTAAATGATTTTGAGTACATAGTTTTAGTATTCTTAAAATGACATCGAAGTAACTTAGTCAGCAGTACTGTAAGATATAGTTATCTGTATAGTGAAAATTGAGTCACTTATTGACATATCTGATGAGTATTATAGATAATTTATATGGTAAGTAACTAGGCTAATCTGAGCACATTTGGTTTGTCTGTAGCTCAATAAACCTAAATGAATTGATATGGCCATCAAAATTTTTTCTGTCTATGTCAGTTATCCAAGTTTGGCATTGGATACTTAATACTTCCTCTATCAACACCCTTCTGTAGTATTTATCTAGATGCGACATTATATCGTCAAGTAAAAGAAGAGGTGCTTTGTTATAGAAAATACATCTTGCTTTTACGCTAGACAAAATAATAGAAAGCAACAATAATTTTTGCTCTCCAGTGGAGCACAAATTTACCGGTACGCCTTTCTTTTGACAGAAGATCTGAAATTTATCGTTATTTATACAAAAGTTTACTTTACCAGTTAACGAGTCTATTTCTCTATTTTCCCTCAGGCGACTTTGAAGATATTCTGGAGTGTTACTTGAGATTAGTTGGCTGCTGAATTTTAAACTAGCTTTTGGAAGAAACTCAGTGGAGTAGTTATTAATTGTATTCTGTAATGTTTTTAAAACAGATAGCCGCATATGTGATATGTTAACTGCATTAACAGCCATGATCTTCTCAAGAATGGATAGCCAATTTTCATCTAAAATATTTTTTCTTAGTAGTTTACTTCGCTGGTCTTTAGCTTTCTTATATTTTATGTAACAATAAATGTAATTTTCTTCAAATAATGAAACTATGCGGTCCAGAAGCTTTAGCCTATCGCTTGGAGGGTTGAGAAGAATATAGTCCATTTGGGGGATTAGCCAGATTACATTGGATATTCTGTAAAGAGATGAATAACTTGATTGCAACTTCCCATCGATTTGTACTAGTTTTTTATTCAAGCTCTTTGCAATACCAATCGAATTAAAATCAACTCCGTTGAAAAATCCGTAATGTACTGCCCAATCTTTATTACTGAATCTATTTTGCATCTCACTTGCTTTTGCTTTTTTCATTCCATTACTTTTGGCTAACAAAGAGATTGCTTCAAGTATATTGGTTTTACCAATACCATTTTGGCCAAAGATTACAACTGAATCGTTACTTAAATCCAGTCTAAAGCTGGAATGATTACGGAAATTATTTAGTTTCAATTTCTTTATATAACAATTAGTAACCATCAACTGAGTAATTTTTAAATTTATATTCTTCTAACACTCTCTAGGACTTCATTAACATGTCCTCTAACTTTTACGTTTTTCCAGATCTTTGTTATTTTGCCCTTTTTGTCTATTAAGAAAGTAGTGCGTTCTATGCCCATATACTTTTTGTTAAACATACTCTTTTCTATCCAGGTACCATACTTTTCCAATATTTCAATATTCTCATCAGAAACTAAATAAAATGGTAATGAATATTTTGTCCTAAAATTTGCATGGCATTTAACGCTATCTTTTGATGCCCCAATTATTACTGTATCAAGAGAGGAAAAATCATTTATTTTATCTCTGAAATCTTTTGCCTCTGTTATACAGCCTGGAGTCCCATTTTTTGGATAGAAATAAAGAACTACATTTTTTTTACCAAGGAAACTACTCAGTGATAAATTCACACCAGAATCTGTTGGTAAATTAAAATCTGGTGCATTATTTCCTACTACTAACTTCATCTTGCTCCTTTAGCTGGACACTACTTAGTATATTATAGTTAGTACCATTAAGAACTCTAGTTAAAAATCAACTGAGTTCTACATGTTTACTATTCTTAGAAAAACTGACGTAATGATGTTGTAAGTCTTGCTTTATTTTTTATATTAAAAGTTCTGCTCATTAATTCTACTAATTTTTTGCTAAGTGGAAGTTCAATCTGTAATATCATTACTATATTCCGAATTTACTTGGATCAAAATTTGTATGACTTTGTATATGTCTTGTGCATTATCTCTATTTACGTTATTATGGCACTTAATAATTAAAATTTTTCTATATTTCTTTTGATTCAATTCTTATTAAGAAATCTACAGTAGTAGATTTAGTCAAATTTAATAACAAATTTATATAACTGCACGTTATCTTTTTGGGTCAGCAATAGCCAAAATTGCTCTATTGTTTGTGTAGTTTGAATTTTACTTTTTTGTTATAGATTTCTTAATTTAGCTTTTGCAAGAACAAGTGCATCTTTAATTAAAAATAGGTGAACGCATCTACACATTGTATGTGTTGTTTCCATATTTCCTTGTATTGAAAGTGGTCAATCGAACTTATCATGAAGTTTCATTTCGATTAACCTTGGTTCAATAATAGATTATTGAGTATACCAGCCTACATAGACGTTTATAAAAATTCCTTATTGACTGTTTTGATCTGATGTCTCTTTCATCTTGTTATTGCTCAATATTCATTGAGGTTGCTTACTAGCATTTGAATGTTAGAAAAGTGTAAATTAATTTGTTTTTATGGTATGAAC
This sequence comes from Cruorifilaria tuberocauda, assembly GCA_013365365.1. Lineage (NCBI taxonomy): Eukaryota > Metazoa > Nematoda > Chromadorea > Rhabditida > Onchocercidae > Cruorifilaria > Cruorifilaria tuberocauda. The sequence goes on from JABVXU010000032.1 coordinate 222,982, forward strand.
TATCTCTTAGTTATTTGGTGATTCCCAATTTTGTTATTTGTAAGTGACTGTTCATAGTTGTAATCTTGAATATTAAAGTGTACTGAATATTACCTGCTATTTTGATTATACAATACAAGCTTCTCACTTTGCTAGCTAACTCAATAATCTCCCATCACGATAATGATGGTTTTTATTATACTATTTTAAAGCATTCCTTTTAATCTTATATTAAAATTATGGCAAAATATATTCCCTAGCTAAGGATTATAGTTATTGCTATATAAAACTAGAGGAAGCTCTGGTAAGAGTAGCGTAATAACTTTTGTGCGTTTATTTTTTAAAGCGAAAGACATTGACTTTTAGTTCACCATATCCTTTTCATTGAAAAATAATAGATAAATCAAGATTTAGTATACCTCATTCTATAGAAATTTTACTATCTTGTCAATTTATTCTTTCATTAGCATATCCTTCATGCATAAGTATCTACTTATGTAATATTTACAATAAACATGCTACATAATTTTTACTCTGAAATAAATATCGTTAGTTTATTTATACCGGTTCACATTGACCAGTACTCTTGATTTTAGAATGCACTATTATATCAGTGGTATTTATATGTATCTACTGCTAGTAATCCATAAAAATTAATAAATAACACAACCGTATTGGTAATATATTTTACACAGATTTTGGTATATTAGGTAATGGAATATAGAATTAAGGAGTGTTACTTTCTGTTGAAAAAGTGATAAGAACTTCAATAAAATTTTTGCATTTTACATGCTATTCACACAATATTCTTAATTTGTGCTCGCGAGATAAGAAGAAATCTTCTGATTGATCTATCACTATGATGATTGGTGTGACTATATAAAATCCAATGTTGGAAATGTAAAGGAGACCATTTATAGTGGTGGAAGATGCAAGGTAAGTATTGAAGTAATGAATGGAGGTTTTACAAAAGAACTGAGAAACTTTAAAAATATAATATATTGATATTGCACAACTTTTAATTGCATACAACCAGATACTGGTGAGATAGATATCATTCATATATGAGAATAATAGGAGTAAAGTAAGACATATGTGTACTGCAAATGTGGTTAAATTTGTGCTTCTTGTTAGAAGATTAGTTTATGATTTGATGTAGTGCTGTTTAAAATACCAAGCCTAACCCTTAGAAGGTATTTAGATGAGGTGGTGAATGTCTAAAAATGGATTAGAAAGCCCAGTGAATAAGTTTCTAAATGAAAGAAGAAGTGAAAAGAAAATGATTTATTGTCTGGGATGAAATAAGAGTGAATAAAAGTTTACAGAAGAACTAAATCAGCATAGATTACTTTCTATTGGTAATATTATGTGATATTGTTAGTACTTTATCTCCATAGGTGTTACTAAAGATGAAATTTATGAAAACACTGAAGTTCTCAGACAGTATACCTAGAGAACCTTGTTACTGTTAGTATGGATAATAATCTAGTATGCTTAGGTGTAGTTATTTCTCCTCATGGAGTTAATGGAGCTATTAAAATAAAAACTTTTACTGAAAAACCTGAGAATATTTCCTTGTATGGCAGGCTAATAAGTAATGGTGAAAATTATAAAATAGATTCTATGCTTGTTATAAATGATAATTTGATAATAGCTTCAATAGATGGAATAGATTCTCGCAATAAAGCAGAGCTTTTAAGAAATAAGAAGTTATACATAGAAAGAAGCATGCTACCAAGATTAGATAATGAGAACAAAAACGAATTTTATCAAAGTGATCTTATAGGTATGAAGGTAAGGCTAAAGGATAGTAATCCATATGGATACGTAAAATCTATATGTAATTTTGGTTCAGGAGATATATTAGAAATTTCAGTTGTGAGTACAAAAAAGAGCATTATGCTCTCTTTTACTAGAGAAATATTTCCAGATATTAACATAGAGGAAAAATATATAGTTCTTAGTATGCCAGAGTTTGTTGATTAATAAAGACTTTGATATTTGCATAGAAGCTTTTTATAATTATAAAATTAAACTTTAAGTTGGATTAATGGTAGAAAAAGCTAATGACATTAGACCAGGTCAGATATTAGAACACAACGGTGGATTATTTTTGGTTATAGATATCATGCACACCCAACCTGGTAAAGGTGGGGCATACATACAAACAAAGATGAAAAATATTAAAACTGGGGCAAAATATTATGAAAGGTTTCGCTCTGACGCAATAATCAGGAGAGCTATTTTAGATGAGGAGGAATATATCTATCTCTTTACTGAGAGAAGAACTATGTATCTTATGCACCCAAGTAATTATGAGCAGATTACTTTAAGTTTAGATTTATTGGGAGAAAAAAAGATTTATTTGAAGGATAACATGAAAATAAAAATTATAACCTATCAAGATAAAATAGTTTCCACGCACGTGCCTGACTATGTAGTGTTGACTGTAAAAGAAACAGAGTCTGTTATTAAGGGGCAAACTGTTACTTCTTCTTATAAGCCTGCAGTTTTAGAGAACGGAATGCGTGTTAATGTTCCTCAGTTTATAAGAGAAGAAGATAAAGTTGTAATATATACTCCTAACGATAGCTATTATGAAAGAGTAAAAGAATAAAAAAGGGATGTCTATTTCGTCACCAAGGATTAATGTGATGCTTGATTCTGTGCGTGGTGCTTCTAAACAACTTATGCGAGATTTTAATGAATTGCAAATCTCTAGTGTTAAGTCAGATGATTTTGTTAATAAAACTTATTCAAAATCCAAGCAAACTATATGCGGTTGCTTATACAATTATAAACAAAGCTATGGCTTTCTTTTTGAAGATAATGTTGACCAGAAAGTGAAGGAAGACACTTATACCTGGTTTATTATGCCTATAGAAAGCAAAGAAAATTTTTCTAATTGTATGGTTTATTTTGCAGTATCAGTTTGCTTAATTCACAAGAATAAGGTTATAGCAGCTGTAATTGACGTTCCTGCTCTCAGAGAAACTTTTTGGGCAGAGGAAAAGAAAGGTGCTTTCCTTCAGGACTCTAGGTTTCGTCATGTAAGGATGAGGATGAAAAGTCGTGATGGAGGTTTGATAGATGTAAGTGCTAATTTATTGAATAAGTTGCTACCTGATAATAGTAATGTACGTTCCATAGGATCAACAGTTTTAGGTTTTGCATACCTTGCTGCAGGAAGACATAGGGGAATAGTTTACTCTGGAGTTAATAAATATAAAACCTTACTTGGTAGACTTTTTCTTCAAGAAAGTGGTGGACTGTTAGTAGAAGATGATGGGTTAGTTATTGCAGGTAATATTAGGTTAGCATAAGTAAGCTATAGGGATAGATAACTTTTCAAAAACTTTTACAAGAGATTCAGTTAAATGTTCCATCATTTCATCGGTATGGTATGGTGTAGGAGTAATACGGAACCGCTCTGTTCCTCTTGGAACAGTAGGATAATTTATGTGTTGAACATATATTCCATATTCATCAAATAGTAATCTTGATGCCTTTTTAGATAGCTCTGGATCTCCAATTATTATTGGAATTATATGAGTTTTTGTGGGGATAAGGTTAATTCTTGCATTTTTTAGTAAGTTTTTTACTTTTTTGACAACTTGTTTTTGTTTCTCCCTCTCAATGTTACTTGATTTTAGATAATCAATGCTTGCTTTTGCTGCTGCTGCTAGAGCAGGCGAAATAGCAGTAGTGAAAATGAATCCTGGAGCAGAACTTCTTATTACATCTACTAAGCTTTTTGAGGATGCTATATATCCGCCCATAACTCCAAAAGCTTTTGATAATGTACCCTGAATGATGGTTACTCTATCCATTAGACCTTCTCTTTCTGCGATTCCTCCACCATGTGAACCATACATGCCAACTGCATGCACTTCATCTGAATATGTAATTGCGTTATATTCCTCTGCCAAGTCACATATTTCTCTCAGTGGTGCTATGTCACCATCCATTGAATATATGGATTCAAACGCTATTATCTTTGGCACTTTTCTGTCTACAGACTTTAATAACTGCTCTAAGTGATCGACGTTATTATGTTTAAATATGTATTTCGGCCTTTTTCCTGATTTTATGCCCTCTATCATTGAGGAATGGTTTTTCTCATCTGAAAAAAACACTACGTCAGGAATGACTGATGATAAAGTACTCAGTGTTGTCTGATTAGCAAGGTACCCGCAAGCAAAAGTTAAGGCAGCTTTTTTATTATGCAAACAAGCTAAAGATTTTTCGAGTTCGACAACTTCTTTTGTTGTACCAGATATATTTCTTGTTCCTCCTGCTCCAACTGAGGAATTTTGGATAGCAGCAATTACGCTTTCGTTTTGTGACATTCCTAAATAATTATTACTGCACCAAACAATCACTTCCCTATTTCTTTCGTAATCCATAACATAGGGGAACCTACCAGGCAATGATGCAAAATGCATAAACTCACGATAGCGACCCTCTTCCTTTATATCTTTGATTTTATTTAGAAATATCCCTTCGTAGTCTACCAAGTTTTTATCTATTAATGACTAATAAAACTATAATAAATTATTTAATGGCAGACTACTACATTTATTTACAGCACAGCAGTGGCTCTTTATTTATATTGACCCATTCGATCTTGCTATTCTCAATTAACTTTTTAGGCATACAATAGTATGTAATTACAGCGGCAGCAAGGCAACATGCTCCAACCGCTATCCCAACTGCTGACACTTCTAAATGGACTGCAGTAGCCACTCCTAGAGCAACTCCAGATGTTGCTAATACGTAAGCAACTATGGTATATAGATTATTGCTTTTCGTATTTTGTAAAAGACTTTCATCTGCTTGCTCAGATACTTTGTTAGTTACTATTGTATGGCAGTGGGACTGATTGTGATTCTGAAGATGTTGGTTGTGTTGGATCTGTTTTTTTATTTGTATACCTCGCAAGCTACTCCTTTCAGGAATAGAAACATTTTCACCTTTATCTATATTTTCAAATGGAGAGCCACCGTTATCGCTTGGTACATCAACTGCACTAAAAGAACTACTACTATGGCTTAAATCACTATTCATAAAACTTTCTGGTGAATGTGGTGGTGAATCTGGCTGATCGTCTTTATTTTCAAGCTCTCGTTCATCTTTAATTTGCGGTGCTATATGCTCAGCAAATTGGTTATATATTTGTTTTTTCTCATTATCATTAACAAACGTTAAAACATTAGTAGTACACTTACCCTGCTGAGGCTTCTGTGTGCTTGAAGAAGCTCTTTCACTTTGAGTAATGTCTATTTGTCCTGAAAATTGAGTTTCAGGAACTTCTTGTTCTTGAGTACTAGGTGTGTTACTATTATGATTCTTTTTCTTTTTGCTTTTACACATTTCACTCCCTTGTAATTATTGCTAATAGCTTCTGTATTGAAGCTTCTTCATTATTTAGGATATTTTTTCTGTTGTCTACAGTATTTTTTTACCTAGATATGCCTGTACTTAATAATTTTACATCAATTAAATTATGTTCTTTTAATAGATACATTTTTATGCAAATAACCTGTTTAACATGTGTTCTACTATTGAAGTAATAGCTGCTACTAAAAGTAGCAATACCGAGAATATGAAAATTTTAATCTTTTCTTATTAATGTGCTAATTATATAATGATTAAATATTTTCCCAGCCAACAGTAATGTTATCAAGAGTATATATCATAAGTAGATTATTTTAATATTTTGATAAAATTGCTGATAAATATCATTGCTTTTTATAAGATATATGTTATCCTATATTTAAGCTAGTCTTGAAAGTGATAACGAGGTACACTATATGTAAAATTAAATAGTTATATAGAGTAATTCTAAAATCTTTGATTTAACTTCTTAGTATGTACGTACAATATTTTATCAGTGTAAGAAGAAACTATAAAATTTATTGAAGAACTAATATGCATTTTTCGCTTCTAGGTGAGGGTTTTAGGCAAATATACCATCTATTTTAGTTATAATAACATCAGATCTTTAGTACTATAAAATATAATGAAAATATAGGCTTTGTTAATATATTCTACGTAAATTAGAACTAAGTAACTTTGAGATGCTGCTTTCAAGGTTTCTACATGAAGAGTCCCAGAATTTGCCTGAAGGTAACTGGCATTCCTTAATTCCTAGTTCTAGAACCTGAATTTCTTCTTGAATATATAAGCCTTGAAATTATTTTCATCACTGATACCATTTTCATGGTAAAAATAACTAGGTAAATCTGCTTCACATTTTCTCCTTGATTGGGGAGAGCTAGATAGGGACTTTATCAAGCAAGTTATTCAGTCTCTTAGCAAATAGATTTGCATTATCCATCTCTTCACCTTCCACAATGCAGGCTTGGTAGAACAATAAGAAAACCATATCTTCTAATATCTGAGTTTCACCTTTTTTAGCGTAAGATTTGATTATGTTTTTTATTACTGGGTGCTTGACATTAATTTCAAATACCTTTGGTGTGCGGTAATTCAATTGTTTTTGTTCACGCAAAAACCGTTCCATTCTCAGATCCATAGCACCCTCATCAACTGCTAAACACACAGGACTGTCAATTAGCTTCTTAGAAACTTTTACACTTTTTACTAAGTTAGTAAGAACTTTAGTGAAATATTGTAATATAGAATCTATATTCTCTTCTTCGCTCTTTTTTTCATCTAATTTATTTTCCTGGTTTTGTTTCCTTGAAGAAAATCTTTCCAAATCGACATCTGAGCGGGTTACAGATTTAAATTTTTGCTCTCTATATTCGTGAACTACACTAGTCCAGAAATCATCCACTGGATCAATTAGCAGAAGAACTTCTAAACCTTTGCTAACAAATCCTTCAAGTTGTGGACTGTTTTTTACAGAATCTAAGTTATTTCCTGTGAGGTAATAAATATATTCTTGCTCAGGCTGCATTCTACTTATATAGTCATCAACGCTGACTATTTTATCATCAGCAGTACTATGGAACCTACAAATTGAGAGCAGTGCTTCTCTCTCGTCAGTTGGCATAGCTTCACAAAGGCCCTCTTTTAATACTGCGCCGAAATTAGTCCAGAACTTTGTATACTCCTCTAAGTTTTTTTTTGCCTTTTTGCTAAGTTCAGATATCACCCGTTTAGTAAGAGATTTTCTGATTTGCTCAACAATGCGATTATTCTGTAGCGTCTCTCTGCTGATATTGAGAGGTAAATCAGGAGAGTCAACAATACCTTTTAAAAACCGTAGATACTGCGGTATAATTTGCACATTATCTTCAGTAATAAATACTTTGTTTACGTATAATTTTACAGAACAACGCCTGTCTGGATGGAATAGATCAAAAGGCTTGATAGAGGGAATGTAAAGCAGATTTGTGTATTCTATTGCTCCTTCATTTTTGTTATGCAATATCATCCAAGGCTCGCCACCAACATGTGCAACACTCCGAAAGAAATCATTGTGCTTTTCTTGAGTAACTTCATTTTTAGGTCTAGTCCAAATTGCAGCCTTACTGTTTAATTTTTCACTTTTGCCTTCCTCGTCTATAAATTCAACAGGAGAATTTATGTGATCAGAGTAAGTAGTGACAATATTTTCTATACGAAATTTATCTAAAAATTCATCCTCCTCAGGACGTATTACTAAGGTAATTTTAGTCCCACGAACAATGGGATCATTTGATTTACTGATTGAATATTTTCCATCTCCTTTGGATTCCCAAACCCAAGATTCTTTTTCTCCTGCTTTTCGAGATTCAACTTTCACTTGTGAGGCAACCATGAAACTTGAGTAGAAGCCTACACCAAACTTTCCAATTAGTTCTATAGTTTTTTTTGAGTCTTTATTATTTTTGATTGCTTCCAGAAACTTTTGTGTGCCAGAACTAGCAATTGTACCAAGGTTATCTATTAAGTCCTGCCGATTCATTCCAATACCGTTATCAGTTATGTATAGCTCATTCTTATCTTTATTAACACTAATGGTAATTTTTAATTCATCATTTGAACCTAATAAATTAGGATCTAATTGAGATTCGTAGCGTAATTTATCACATGCATCTGATGCGTTTGATATCAATTCACGCAGAAAGATACCCTTGTTAGTGTAGAGTGAATGAATTACTATATTTAGTACTTTCTCTATCTCAGCATCAAATTTTAAATTTTCAGTTTCTTGTACGTTCTGCACCTTAAACTCCATTATTACCTATTACTTAATGATCTAAGTATTACACTGCAATCTTTCAAGGTTTCATATACATCAAAATTAATAGATCTATCTTACTATTCTACTAGTTTAGGTATCATAGTTGTGTAATCAAGTGCTTTTTTATAAATACTTAAAGCGAATTGTCTTTCAATGTCTATTGTTTACCTCATTTACTTTAGAGAGAGTACTGATATACATTCACTTGTTTATTGTTTTATTTCCTGCTCGTTTAGACTTTGTTTATGCTTTGTCCTTGACTGGAGAACTTTACAAAATGCTTGCTTTTGTTTGGTGGATTGGATCTGCACAGCTAATTCTTAAGCGAGACCTTTAGCGTTAAAGTTAATATCACTATTAGCAATGTTTGGAGAAGTTACATCTTGTGCTAAAGATTTTGTATGTACACTGGTATTAAGAGCTTTACTCTGACAATTAGAAATGCTTTCTGACGCTAAGTTTCATTTCTTTCCTATTGAGGATTTATAAAGATGGTTTGATCTATTCTTATCTATTATATCGTTATCATTTGGTATGTTTTGAGCTACTGTCTTAATACTAGAAATGTTCTTTCATCATTTTTACCTGATCAAAAAGTTGTTTTTCTAATATTTTCTTCGGAAAGTGTATTAGAGAACTAAAAAGCTTTTCATTATTTGATTTATTTCTTTCGAGATTCTTGCAAAGATGCTGGACTAAAAACATAGTGAGGTAGAGTTTATATACCTGTATAGAAGCTTCAGTAACTTGTTATTGCTGTTAAATCTACTTCTTTTACTTGTAGTAATATAGCAAAGTTCTTTTCTCACTATATGTTGATTACCAGGTTTACCTATTCTTTAAATTCTTCATTTTATTTGCAAGACCTTTACATTTAAAACTTTATAGTATTTTTATTGACTTATTTAAGATATTAGCTTTCTCTTATTACGGAACCATTGGAGATATATTTAGAGACTTCAGAGAGCATCTTTAAATCTCGTTTCAATATTTTTATTAAAAGCATATCTTCAACTTAATCATCTTGTTTTCACTAAGTAAAGGGTGTAAAGCTAGCACGTTAGCTTATTATATATGGCTAGTTAATATAGCTTATAACAAATAGTATTTCTTACTCTCACCAATGGAGGTACTATTTATACTCTTTTATCAAAATGTTGTTTACTTGTTAACTCAAATTACGTAACAATGTGGAGATGAAAAATAACTCATTAGCAGTGGTATTTGACTGGGATAATACCTTGGTTGACACCAAAGACAATATTTCCAATGCTATTAAGCATACTTTAGACTCAATGGGGTATAGTAATAAAGCAGCTAATAGGAATTTTCATGAACCAAGAAAGAACTACATGGTCAACTTATTTGGCAGTCAGTGGAAAAAAGCAGATCAGATATACCAGCAATACTTAGACAATGCACTGTTGCAGAATATTACCCTAAACCAAGGAGTAGGGGAAATGCTGCAGAAATTGAAGAGTAATAATATTTATCTAGCAATAGTTAGTAATAAGAAGAATATTAATCTACGCAAAGAAGTTGCCTATTTTAGGCTGGACTCTTACTTTAAAAAAGTAGTAGGTTCATCTGACACTGCAGAAGATAAGCCGTCTGCAACCCCGTTACTGTTTGCGCTGGAAGAAAATGTTTTACATGTAAGCAGGGAAAATGTATTTTTTGTTGGAGATAGTATCACGGATATTTTGTGTGCACAAAATGCGAATTGTCTACCAATCATATATGGCCAATCAATAAGTGGATACGAAGATTTGTTATGTTTTCAACATTTTGATAAACTTACAGATTTCATAATCAAATATTTAAAAGATAGGTAATGAACACCATTACAGAGATTGCTAGTATACAAAGGCGCTTTTGCGCATATTTACTGGATATAATAATTTTGCTAGTCCCAACATTGTTGATTGTTCTTTTGTTAAAGGATTTTCCATTAATTTTATACTTGCTATATATATGTATAAATTGCAGTTATTTTACATATTTTATATCTTCTGCAACTCAAGCAACTCCAGGTCAGAAGTTAATGAACATATATACCATAAGCTTAGACGGTTCTAAGATAGACTTAAGCTTGGCGTTTGATAAAAGCATCTCTCAGTTTTTCCTTCCATTATTAAACAATGTAATAATTATCCTAATCGAGCTTTTTAAAGATCAGGAAGCATTAGTGAATTTCTTAAACTTTCTGGAAGTAGTTATAATACTACTTACCTTTTGTTGGTATTTGGTAGCTTGTTTTTCTAAAAAGAAACAGACATGCCATGATATGCTGTTTGGTACAATTGTTGTAAAAGGGAATATGAAATGAATGACATGATTTAATATCATGTAGATTATATTGCTAAATATAACTAAAGAAAGGTTGCTAGCAAAGAAATAGTGAAGTATTTGATAAGTACAAACCGGTTAATTGACTCCTGTGTATAAGTGCTTTTTATATTTTATACTTCTATAAGATAATAGAATTAGTATATAGAAAAGATAAAAAATAAGTTTAAAAAGAACTTATACTTATAAGTAAGCTGAATAACTTCTTGTTTATATATGCAATACTTTCGATGCTTGAATAAGGTTTTAAGATATGATGGAAAAGTTCCCAAGTAGATAATGAGAAAAATTTTAAGAAGTAATTTAAAGTTATGGGAAGGTTTGTAAGACTGCAAAGAGGCAATTTTCACTTAAAAAGAAGGATCCTATTGGGATAATGCAATAAAGGAGCTGTTGAAAAATGGTAGGAATATTCACATTCAATCAATTAAAAAGTAGATTATCCTTGTTAAGCTTATAGATATTAAAAATCTCTTAAGAGAATATAAAATGTTAAAAAAAGTGATATTTATTTTAGTCATACCATGTATTCTTCTTTTCTCTTTAGGATTATGGCAATTATTCAGATTATGCTGGAAAAATAATATTATCAATAATATGAGCCTTCCGGTTGTTTATCTATTGTCCAGTGAGGATCTCACAGAATTTAATTATAGGCATGTCAAAATTGGTGGGATTCTAAGTAATATAGAATTATATGTTTTTGCAGGACAGCGTGGCTATTACGTATTATCTCCAATGCTGCTCACTACTGGACACTACATGTTAGTAAATAAAGGAGTGATTAAAGAGAAAAAAAAGGAGATGCCAAAAGTGGGAAAGGTGTCTGTAAGCGGCATTTTGCATTGCGATAGTAGTAAAAGCAAAGGTTGGCTAATTAAGAATGATACTACTTTGAACACGTGGTTTACTTTAAGTCCAGAAGAAATATCCGATGAACTTGGTATTAAATTTGAGAAGTGTATGCTTTGGCAAAAAGACTTTGGCTATAGATTAACTATACAGCCAGTAAAACACTTGGAATACGCAGTGACTTGGTTTTCACTTCTCTTGATTTGGTTAATTGTGTATATAGCATATTATAGACAAAACAAGTATTCTCCCAAAAGTTGATAAATATCGTATACATATTGCATTGCAGGTGATTTATCAGTGAATGTAGTAATTCAAGTTATAAATGTAGGGAATTTAGGAAAAAAGAAATATGATTCTAGTTATATACTAGAATAACAGTACTTAATGTAAAGACTGAAGTGCAATATGTAAGTTACCTTGATGTTCAGAAACTTCCTTTGAAAGGTAAAACAGATAGCAGATGATGGTTATCTACTAATTCCAATCCTTGAGTATGGTATGTATCATAAGTTACTTACTTAACATATATCCATTGAATTTTCTACATTGCATTCAAGCTTATATTGAACTATTTGTTTTCGACTAAAAGTATTAATAAAGCATAATACTTCCTAAAGTTGCATACAGATTAAGTATGATGGATCATTAATATACCCTTCACTTAAGATTTAGCACTTCTCATACAACCAAGCAACAGTGGTTAGAATATTTTGAAGCTTCATACTTTATATGATACATTCTTACTTGAATACTTCCTACCTTGAAAAGTAAAAAGTCAACAAAAATAATTTATTTTAAGAAACTCTATTCATAATTTTATTACTATGAGAATTCTTAAGAGACATAGGGAGATTAGCTAACAACCTGGATCTTAGATTAAAACTGAGCATAGTATAATAAGGCAATCTAGCTAAAGTAATGTGATATTTATGCTATTAAATCAAGGTTAATTACATGTTCTTGTGGAGCTTCTTTATTAAGAACAGGGAATATTTCTGTAGACTTTTTTGAGCTACAGTATTGATCTATGCAGCTCAGCAGAGCAGTTCAGATACAAAGATTGAGCTTATATCATAAATGAGATGAGCTAGATATTTCTATGTGTTTGAAGATTAGTGAGCCTTTCATCACATTATACTTAAATACCATATGTTAGTGATAAAGAAACTTTTTTAGATCATGCTACTAGCTATGATTGATTAACTAATAAAAAAGATTAATTTATTATGTCTATGTCATTTATAGTAGAATGCTAAGTCTGATTCAAAAGCTTACCTTAATTCAATTAAAATTCTAAAATTTTTATTTTTTATCCATGCGAGGTAAAATGAAGTCTATGAACTTGATTCCTACTTTTTATAGAGATGATTTCCTGACTTTTTCTTTACATTCATTTTCGCTTTTTGTGATCTTTTTCCCATTTAGAATATCTTTGATTTCATCCCCAGTTAAAGTCTCAAATTCTAGTAAGTTTTCAGCAATTAGTTCTAGGTCTTTGCGACATTTGATTAAGATATCCTTTGCCTTCTCATAACATAAAGATATAATTCTTTTTACCTCCTCATCTATAAGCTTCATAGTATCTTCTGAAATTATATCAGACACATATACATTTTGTTCACGGTTGTGATATATAGGTCCTATTTTATCACTCATCCCCCATTTTGTCACCATAGCACGTGATAAATCAGATGCTTGTTTTATATCAGAAGATGCACCGCTTGTGACTTTGTCGTAACCAAAAATCAGCTCTTCTGCCACTCTTCCACCCATGGCAACTGTGATATCTGCTATCATTTTTTCTCTTGTGTGAGATACCCTATCTGTTTCTGGTAATCTCATAACTAAACCTAGAGCCCTACCTCTTGGGATAATAGTTGCTTTGTGTATTGGATCAGAAGCAGACATGTTAACAGCAGTTATTGCATGACCAGCTTCGTGGTACGCAGTGAGTTTTCTCTCCTCTTCTGTCATAACTAAGGACCTCCTTTCCACGCCCATCATAACTTTATCACGTGCATATTCAAAATCATCCATGGTAACAATTTTCTTATTCCTTCTTGCAGCAATAAGTGCAGATTCATTTACTAGATTTGCCAGATCAGCTCCTGAAAACCCAGGTGTTCCTCTTGCAACTGTTTTTACGTTTACATCTGGTGCTATAGATATCTTTCTTATATGAGTATTTAATATCTTTTCTCGTCCATTTATATCAGGTAAAGAGATGGTAATTTGTCTATCAAAACGTCCTGGTCTAAGCAATGCTGGGTCTAAAACATCAGGGCGATTAGTTGCTGCAACTATTATTACACCCTCATTAGATTCAAATCCATCCATTTCGACTAGTAACTGATTTAATGTTTGTTCTCTCTCATCGTTGCCGCCACCAAGGCCAATGCCACGATGTCTGCCTACTGCATCTATCTCATCTATGAAAATTATACAAGGAGCATTTTTTTTTCCTTGATCAAACATATCACGAACACGGCTTGCACCAACGCCAACAAACATTTCAACGAAATCAGATCCAGAGATACTAAAAAACGGTACATTGGCTTCTCCTGCAATCGCACGAGCGAGTAGGGTTTTACCAGTTCCAGGAGAGCCAATTAGAAGACACCCTTTTGGTATTTTCCCACCCAATACCTGAAATTTGTGCCTATGTTTAAGAAAGTCAACAATTTCTACTAGCTCTTCTTTTGCCTCATCGATTCCAGCGACATCATCGAACGTTACTTTTTTCCCACTAGTCATGAGCCTGGCTTTTGATTTACCAAAGCTTATGGTTCTGTTGCCTCCTACTTGTGTTTGTTTTAAGAGAAAGAGCAATAATCCAATAAAGATGAATGTTGGAATCCATTGAATGAATAATCCACCAATTATACTCATTGCAGAATCTCCAGTTGAAAAGGAGAATCTAACTTTTTTGTCATGTAAGTTTTTTATTAAGTCACTGTATATAATACTACTTGAATTGAAGCTTGATCCATCTCTGAACCTTCCTTCAATGCTCTGATTTCTTATGACAACATTTTCTATGTCATCATTTTCCAGTCTGGTTAAAAACTCTGAAAAAGGTATAGTTATTTTACTTTTACCTATACCTATATTTCCACTGAATTGAATATAAGCAATAGAAATAAGTACAACTATTACTAACCAAATCAATAAGCCTTCTAGAAACTTTTTCATTATTACTTTTAACTAGACATCAATTAAGCTTACCAGATTTTGTTTTACTATACTATTAGCAATGAATTGGATCTTATTGTTATTAATATTTTCTCCATCGTAATTTATGTATGGGTACGCCAGTACATTTCCATCTTTTTGTACTACAGGTAAAGAGTAAAAAACTTCAAAGCAACAATTATAATCTTTAAAAAATTTAGGAATCTTTTTTATTTTTTTTAGCGGGATGATAGTTACTGAATGCTCCTGATCTCCAAGTATTGTGCAACTAAATCTGTTATCCCATTTAATAGGACCATTTAATGGCAAACTTACGGATACTTCTTGTATTTTTGATGACTCCCTAATTACTAATATGTTTTCCTTATGCTTTCTTATTTTGCACTCAGAAATCATACAATTAATATTGGCATCCTTTTGAAATATTTTATTAAAGATTGCTATAAGACTCTTGTATCTTGGTTTATAGTATTTACTGCTAATTACCATTATGGAATAAAGAAGAAGTCTTAAGGCTATTTCCTCTGGCAATTTATAAAATTCACTTAGTCTTATTTCAATATACCCAAGATCATGAATATCAACACATTCATTAAATGCAAGACGCGTATAGTACATTAGTGCTTTTACGGCTCTTTTTATGTGAAAAGCTGTAAGGCATATTCGCTCCGTTAAAATCCGCTGATTATCACTTGCTTTAAGTAAATTACGGTATAGTGTACGCTTGTATCCTAAGTACTGATTACTTTTATCTTCAATCCACTTTAACTGGTAAAAATTTGCATATTTCTTTACTTCATCACGACTAAAATTTAACATTGGCCTTAATATATGTATGCCATTAAAAAAAAATTTGCAATCCATGGATGATAAACCATCCATCCCACTACCGCGTTCAAGCCTAAGCAGAAATGTTTCTGCTTGATCATCTTTATGGTGGGCAGTAAGCAGGTACTTAATACCATTGTTGCTGCACCATTCTGTTAGCAGATTATATCGTGCTGTCCGCGCTTGTAACTGAACGTTGCCTTTGATATTTTGCTTTTCCCAGTTCAGTATAAATGATTCCTTTACTCCAAGTTTTTTTGCATAACCTAGGACAAATTCAGCTTCTTCTTTTGATTCTGAACGCAAACCATGGTTCACTGTTAGTGATACAGGAAGTGAATACTGTATTCTCTTTGTCCAACTAACCATTAAATGTAGCAATGTTATGCTATCAATACCTCCTGAAACTGCAACTGCAACTTTGTTATTATGTATGACGAAATTCTTAATTATATTTTGAAACAATGATTCTAATTCCATTATTACTCCTTGAAGATTTGCTTCATAAAATTAACCACCAAATAAGTGAGGATTATTGGATTCTCATAATCATACTCTAGTAGATTATCTTGTAATCTCTAGTGTCTCTTTTTTAATACTAGAATTTCTATTGCTTCTTCATACAATTCCCAGTGTTTTAACACTGGGATCTAGTTTCTAAGCGAGAAATTATTTATTTATTTTAGAGAATAAAAACTCCACCCTGCGGTTTTTAGCATGCTGCCTTTCATACTTGGAGTTTTTAGAGTCATCTTGTACATAAACTATAGGTTCAGTTTCGCCCCTAGAAGCAGTTTTTATTCTATTTTCTAGGTAAGGTGCACAATTAACCATAAACTTTTTAGCTGTGTCTGCTCTTCTTTCACCTAATGCAACATTGTATTCATAGGAACCACGATTATCAGTATGTCCAATTACAGTAACCTTTATATCAGGGTTATTTTGTAATACCTCTATTACATCGAGCAATACACCTGCTCCTACTTCATTAATATTAGATTTATCATAATCGAAGAAAACTCTTTTTTCACTTATCTGTTTGACAACAAAATCTGTTTTATCTATTGTAATCCCACCTTTCTTTTGGCAAGAGCTTACACCAGTAAGCAAAAAACAAGAACAACACATCAAAATCAATCTACTCCACATTACTAACCTCCATTTTTAAAATAGTGTATGGTTTAACTTTTGTTAATCACTCTATACTGTAGTATAGTCAAGAAAAATAAAACACTAAACACTTTTCTATAATCTTGCATTTAATTTTCTAATAAGATGCTTGTGCTTTTACAGAAAAAGCTGGTAAAGGCATAATGCGCAATTTTTTATTGTACTTTGAATAAATATACTTTTAACTTTATTGTTAATCTAGTGATGTTAGACAAAATTTTTCTAGAAATAATTGAGCAGATATGAAATCTTATAAGCCCTTAGAGGAAGTACTATATAAGGTAGGAAATATTGAAAATACACTGAGAGTGCTAAGCCAAAGTCAATTGAATGTGGAGGATAAAGTTGAGCAAATGGGTTTTCTAGAAGAAATTAGGCACGAAATTATCTCTCACAACTTAGTAAAAGAGTTATTGGTAAAAGCAGGTGCTTTTGATAGTGAGAAGAGTTCTGACAATTGGCTACTAAAATTCATAGAGAGAATGCATGAAAGCAGTTCTGCTATTTCTATTGATTTAGTAAGATCTTTATCCAAAGCTAAAATTGAGTGCCAAAGTTTGTGGAGATTGTCTAAGTCTGAGGCTAGTAACCTAGAAAAATTAAAAAGGCATTTTGCTGACTTAATTAAGCTCATTCGCGAAGTAGCTTCTATAAAGTCGCAGCACTTAAAATGTTTAAAATATGATGCATTGCTTGCTGACTATGATTTTGATATTACAGAGAAAAGCATAAAGAAAATATTCCCTAGAGTTGGAAAGTTTTTTAGTGAAAATATAAATAAGGTAATTGAAAAGCAGAAAAAGGATAAGGTTGTTAATATTAGAAAAGTTGCTACTAGGAAGCAAATTGAACTTGGTATGTTATGTCTACAGCAAATAGGTAGCACATTATGTCATACTCCTTATTATTATGACCCTATAGATTATAAGGAGTTTAACTTTTGTTATGGTTTGTTTTTGCTTTTGCGGAATAGTGGTTACGAAATTTATCAAAAGTATTTAGCACAAAATTCTATAACCAACTTTGTTGCAAGGCATGTTGTATATGAAACACAAGGGTTATTTATGGAGAGGATGATTGGAACGTCTAGGGAATTTATTGAGTTTATTCAACCGTACATAAGGGAGAAGTTTACTATAAGAGGTAAAAGGAGTACAAAAGTCAGTAGCGTTGAAAATTTGTATTTGATTTTTAATAGAGTTGATCTTTCTTCATCTTTAAAAAATGCAGATGAATTCAGTCTATTAGCTCACATTATGCTCAGAACTAGATTAGAACAGAATATGATAAACGGTACTTTAGAGGTAGAAGATTTACACGATGCTTGGTTAGAAGGCATGAAGCACTATAAAATTCCTGTTGAAGCTGAAAATGAGTTAGACACTTGTTTTCAAGATGAGTATTGGACAAGCGGAATTATTGGGTATTTCCCTATTAAGGGAATGGCTTTAATTACTGCTACGCAGATTTTTTCTTTTATAAAAAAGAATCATTATGAAATTCTGAGTCCTATAATAAAGGGAAACTTTAGCTTACTTATTAATTGGTTATATCAAAATATATATAACACAAGGTGTGGTTCTTTTGATTTGCTAAAAAAAGTAACAGGTAAGTGGTTAGATGCTGAATGCTGTACTAGCTATTTGTCCGAAAAATATGATTTATCCCAATAGAATGTTTTTTAATTGTGCATGCAGTTTTTTCAAAAATTAATCGGTAAATTTTGTAGTCTTTCCCCTTTGAAGGGTTTATTTGCTAGCGATATTGCTATAGATCTTGGGACTGCAAATACTGTAGTTTACCAAAAGAACCAAGGGATAATACTTGATGAACCTTCAGTTGTAGCAAGAGTAAAGGAAAAGGGCAGTTATGTTCCTTATGCCTTTGGCAAAAAGGCTAAAATGATGCTAGGGAAAACTCCTGGGGAAATAGAAGCAATTAGACCATTAAAGGACGGTGTTATCGCTGATTTTAAAAGTGCAGAAGAGATGCTAAAATATTTTATACGCAGTGCGAATACAAAACTTACTATTAATAAACCTGACATTATAATATGTGTTCCTTCTGGATCTACTCCAGTTGAAAGGCGTGCTATACAAGATGCAGCAGAAAGTGCTGGTGCAAATGAAGTATTTTTGATTGAAGAGCCAATGGCTGCAGCAATTGGAGCTGGACTTCCTGTTACGGAACCTGAAGGTTCTATGGTTGTTGACATAGGTGGTGGTACAACTGAGGTTGCAATTATTTCTTTGGGAGGAATTGTTTATTCACGTTCTGCCAGAGTAGGCGGCGACATTATGGATGAAGCAATAAAGTCATACATTCGTGAAAATCATAAGCTGTTAATTGGTGAGATGACAGCTGAAAAAATTAAAAAAAGTGTAGGTTCTGCTAGTCTTCCAACTGAAAATAATAAAGAGAGAATGGTAGTAAAAGGCAGGGACTTAGTTAGTGGTATGCCGAAAGAAATGCTTTTGTCAGAGCATCAGGTTGCAGAAAGTTTAATAGAGTCCGTGCATCAAATAATTTCTTCTATTAGAACAGCGTTAGAAAGCACTCCTCCTGAGCTCTCTTCTGATATAGTTGATAGGGGAATAGTTTTATCTGGCGGAGGTGGATTATTACGTAATTTAGGTAAAGTAATCAGCGAAACAACAAAATTGCCAGTACGTGTTGCAGATGATCCTCTTTGTTGCGTAGCTCTTGGCAGTGGTAAAGTGCTTGAAAATATGGATTATTTTAGTCATGTTTTGTTTAAGCAAGATTAATTGTGATTTTAATTGTTGAGGTTTTTAATTCTAAAACTGCCAGAAGGTACTTTTTTTATTGCTCTGTATAATACATAGCTAAATAATCTAGATTTACTATGATTCAATAATAAGAATTGTTATTTTACTTATTAGTAAAATTTATGCTAAGAATGATAATAATATAGAGAAGTCAGGTCTATTAACTGTATTTAGTGAGTTTAAAATTGTGCTAAAGGAATTTAAAATTGAACCTTTGTTAAGAAATAAAGCTCCACATCAAACTAAGGCTATGATTGCAATGTCTGGTGGAGTTGATAGTTCTGTTGTTGCAGTGTTACTCCATTATCTTGGATATCAAGTAGTAGGTGTGACGCTTCAGCTGTATAGTGGTGATAGTGATTTGAGAAAAGGAACATGCTGCGCTGGGCAAGACGTTTATGATGCAAAGCGCATAGCCGAAAATGCTGGATTTCCTCATTATATCTTAAACTTCGAGGAAATCTTTAAAGAAGAAGTAATAAAGGATTTTGCGGATACCTATATGCGTGGAGAAACTCCTATACCATGTATAAAATGTAATCAAACAGTGAAATTTCGTGATCTATTACAAGTTGCGAAGAATCTTGGTACAGATGTGTTAGTCACAGGACATTATGTAAGAAGATTAGAGGAAGGTGGCAAGATAATCTTATGCAAGAGCATCGATAAAAGTAAAGATCAAAGTTACTTCTTGTTCGCTACTACAAGAGAGCAACTTAAGTTTTTAAGATTTCCTCTTGGTTGGTTCTATAAGAATGATGTAAGAAAGTTAGCAAAGTATTTTGATTTGAGAATCTCTGAAAAGCCAGACAGTCAAGATATATGCTTCGTTCCCAAAAACTATAGCAGAACAATAGCTGAGTTAGCACCACAATCTATGCAGAAAGGAAAAATCATAGATATAAATGGGAAAGTACTAGGGGAGCATAATGGTATAGTGAATTTTACAGTCGGTCAGAGAAGGGGTTTAGGTATCTCATGTAATGAACCTCTTTATGTGATAAGGATTGACAGAAGAAACAATGAAGTTGTAGTTGGACCAGTTAATGCGCTAATGCAAAGAAAAGTACTAGTTAGATGGGTAAATTGGTTAGAACAGCCAAGAGAAGGTATGGAAGTAGTTGTGAAGCTCAGGTCATCGCATGCTGGAAGTTTAGCAACAATATATCCAACTGGAGAACATGATAAATCTTATGTTGTTTTAAGTGATGATTACTTTGGTGTTAGTCCAGGTCAAGCTTGTGTAGTATACAGAGGTGAGCAGGTTATTGGTGGTGGGTGGATATGTACTTAACTAAATAGATTTTATGATATCTAAGTTTTCTAATTTTTTATTTATATTGTTCTAACTAAACTAATATAATATGTTATTCACGAAGCAGTAAGGCTAAGGAAATTTCTTTTCATTACAACATAGTTATAAGGAGATGTGCAAGATTTTCAGTAATGTTGTAGATAAATAGTATTTATGGTCTCTTATATGTGGGATGCGCAAAATTGATTTTTTGATGATTGCTTTAATATTTAGGATTATTTCTTATTTCAGAACTACTTCTAAAGGAAAGATCTAGTTACTTCCAGACTTAGACCCTACTATATAAAAATGCTTACCATGTCATGATAATACAGTAAATCATAGTAGCATAATTAGTAGAAGCATTACTTGGCCTGATAAAGAAAATTAGGATAGTTAAAATGATACATGAAGCAAAAAAAGGCAGTAACGATACTAGCAAGAAATTGACAATAAAATGTCCTTCTATTCAACCTAATATTTGTTCGCAAAAAAGGGAGAAATATCTGCATCTCTAGAAAATAAAAAATTAAAGTTGCTATGTTGTTGATAACTAGCAGCTAGTTTTAATCCATTATTTCTTCAACTATTTGTGCTGATATAGTTATGACTGTTCTTTGGACAGATTAAATGCATATATGGTCAGAAAAGCTCTGCTAAGTTGTTATCTGCAAAAGCTAATAGGGCAAACCTAAATTTTAGAATTTGCTCTTGTAGCAAGTGATATACTATCTGATCCTAAACTAAAATTAGGATATAGATTCTGACATGTAATGCTGAAATGATATTCATCTGTGTGTATTTAAAACAAATATTCGTTCATAAATTACTTATTTGTGAAGGCTTACTAGGAAGAAAGGAGTAAAAGTAACTCCTTATGTTGGCTTACTGTATTTAATCTAATTTTACAGATCTACTTATACTGACTTAGGTACTTGCTTTATAAGAGCATTTTAGGCTTGCAGATTATTAGATGAATATCCATGATCCATTTTAGTATTCAATAGAGGATAAAACTACTTATGAAGTACAATTCAATGTATAAGGCATAATTAATATTTCTTATTCATCTTCTATCCATTTAATAGGAGAAATCCTTTTCTTTTTTCTGAAATATCAATTCATTCATGCTGATCCAGCACTAAATGAATTTAAGCATGTTTAATTTCACTGGCTAGTTAAATCTATTATCTTTTAATACTAATCAGAGTATTAAATATTAGATCTTCATCGAAACTCATCTTAGGAGACCAAATAGGACCATTTAAATGCATATCAATATGGACTGGACTACTATAACCTGGTGGGATAAAGAAGAACCTTGATAAAGAAATCAAACTAAAATTATATAAGACTAAATTAGAAGAAACAGACCCTGAAGCTTGATCAATTCTAAACTGTAAACTAATTGAACATATACCACTTTTAATACTTGCTTGTCCAGTAACATTTCTAAAAAATGTACTACCATTATATATGCCAATATGAGTAAGCGTAGAAACTTCAGATTTATTTTTACTGCTGAATAAGCTTTCGATAAAAGAGTTAAAGTCTACATTAGTAAACTCTATCTCATGTGCTTGCAATAAATAGATCTTTCCTGATAATGTATTAGCCCAGTCATAAAAACTTTTTCCCTGAGCCTTAACTTCACCATTTAAGCTTACTCTGCCATTCAAATTGTCAATTTCAATAGCCTGACCAATTCTCTTAATATCTAGATCTGCAATAAAAAATTTTATGTACATTGAATTTGACCTCAAATAACCCTGAAAAGACACTTCTCCATGTTCCAGTACATAATTTATTTTTCTAAAAGTTATAGTGTTATTTATTATCACAGCATCCAAGTTAAAGTCCTTTAGGATATCCTGCCCAATCTTAAGCTTTGTAACATTAATATGCACATTTGCATCAAAATCATCTTTATCGCTCAAAAAATCAAACTTTTTCTTTGACCATTGAACTTGATTTATCTTGTTTCCTGAATCTTTTCTCACTTTCACCAAATTTGGTAGCTTCAAAACACTTGCATTAAATTTATCACCAGTGATGCTTATATCCAACAAAGGTTTAGTATATTTTCTGTCCACTAATATTTTTATATTACCAGTAATATTAAAATCCTCTCCAGATAATCTTATCTTATCTGCAATAAGGCTGCTGTTTTCTATCTTCAGTAAGAAACCTAAATACCCAATTTTTGCATTATTCAACGTAAAATTATTAACATTGGTTTTTATATTTGCATCATACTTCAGGCTTTTCAACCATTCCACTCTTAATAAACTACTTAGCAATGAATAGTCGTATTTATCTACGTTGAGATTTCGCGCACTAAACCTACCATCAATTGCATTATGTTTTTTAGTATAGTGTACTTTAATTGATCCTTGCCAAAATCCTTCATCATTATCATTCATTAATCTAATATCTGAAATAGATAACATTCTAGGTGTAAAGTGTAATCTTGAACTCATTGTAAATTGATCTCTCTCACCTTTTTTTATCTTGATAGAAGGGAAAAAATATGAAATGAACGATTCAAAATTCTCTCCCTTTACTAGTAAATTACCATCAAATTCAGACATAATAAGATTATTTGAAACTTTTCCTGATAAACGAGATATATTATCAGTTCCTGGAAATTGAAGAAGCATACTAACTTTTATTTCTCCATCAGCAAATTTCAGTACAGTGTGAAATCTATCTAATATTCTGTTTCTGTATTGAATACTTGAAGCTCCTATATTAAAATCTAGACTCAGGTTTCTTGGCACAACACTTTTGAAACATTCTAGAATTTCTTTCATGCCCATTATTCTTTGCGAACCGTTTTGCATAGAACCCAAGTTAATTTTGCGAAAATTAATATCGACCTTAGTATGATTATTCTTTCTGTCGTTCCTTACTGCTCCACTAGCCTGCATGTTTTTAGAATCAATTTTCAATCCAGTTAACGTAAACTCATCTTCATTAAGGTTAACATTAGATGACATTTTAATATTCTCACTAGGGACAATACAAGCAAGAAAACTAAGGTTAATAATCTTAGCTAACCAATCTACAGAATTAGAACTGTTATTGATTGACACTAATAATCTGCCATGTAGACCTTTTTGATTCCTATTACCTAAAAAAAACAAATTTACAAAATCTGATTTAGTGTTAATACGTACACTCTTTTTTGTAATATTCATTTTTCCTGAAAAACCATAATTTTTATCACCTACATCCACTTCACCAGAGAAATTACCGCTTTTTCTAATGGCAATTTCCTTTATATTGACATTACTTCTATAATTACCAAAGTCATTGTTTAAATTTACT
This sequence comes from Cruorifilaria tuberocauda, assembly GCA_013365365.1. Classification (NCBI taxonomy): domain Eukaryota; kingdom Metazoa; phylum Nematoda; class Chromadorea; order Rhabditida; family Onchocercidae; genus Cruorifilaria; species Cruorifilaria tuberocauda. The sequence goes on from JABVXU010000032.1 coordinate 246,965, forward strand.
TGGCTATCCTTTATCACTATATCAACCTTACTTGTTCTTTCACTCACAATATTAATAAAGTTTCTCTTGCTACCCTTTAGACCAAATAAAGTAATCGATTTTGGTTGTAATGAAAACAAAAATAACCACAAAAGAGATGGTCTTACTTCAACCCTATTTATGCTAATCAAATCTGATAATTTTCCCCTTCCATTGCTGTTACACTGCATGTACATATTATAAATAATAATCTTTGGAGTAATCAGTGAAACCTCAATTTTCCCACTAATATGTATTCTAGCATTATACTTGTCCTCGAACTTTTGTATAATAATTCCCTTATAACTATCCCAATCTTTAAAGGTTGCAGCAAAATGTAGAAGTGTTAGTAGCAGAGAAACTGATGGTATTATATACATGAAAAATCTCATAATTTCACACGCTCAAATTACCCATAGACATCAGAATACAAAAATAGATAACAACGTCTAAAGTTACTGAATAAATAATGCAAACAAATATTTTACAAGATACAACCTCTATCAATAAGAGACTTAAAATGTAAAAAGCTATCAACATGAGTAAATTTGCAATAACAATTTTTATAATCAATAATAGTCCTATACTAATTCTATATATTTCATCATAAAATGATTAACCAATAAATTTTATTCAAGTAGAAATAGAAGTAATAACAGCAATCTTTTTATGTCGATACTTACTCATTAAATAAAAAGCTAAGTACTATATTGATTCTAAGCAGATTAGCAAAAATATAGCTGGTATTTCAGTTTACCATGAATGAAAAGTAAGTAGAAACACTTTATTTTGTTTATAATAAATGCATGTATGAAACAAAGAGAATATTGCCAATATAGATTCAGTTGCTATATCGTGTATTGTTAAGCTTCTCGCAGGAAAAAGGCATAGTGAAATCACGTGAAGATAAAAAAGCAGCAGAGCTGTTAGTGCAATTAGCATTTAAACTCTGCATAAAAGCTCCATTCTGTACTGTGATTATGTTTTTAGTATCGACTACTTGTTTTGAGATCAATCATGAAGAAATATTTTATCGATTATAATATCAATTATTTCCTAATAGTAGCTAACTTAGCATATTAGCACTAAGATAGTGTATCTAGTAACTACGTACTTGCTAAGCTACATAATTGTTGACAACTCCTAGCATCTCTCTCTTTAAGAGAGCCAAATTTATTACTAACTTTACAATAAAAAAGATAATTTTAACTTATATGCACAAAATAATATTAATAATAGCTGTAGCCCTCTAGCTAGTAGGGATTATAAGTAGCTTTACTTAGGCGGAAATAATCTGGATGGACTCTAAATTACTAGCACAATAGCTACATTGAAGTGAAATGTTGTTTTACTTGAAATATTACTTCAATAAGAAGCTTTGATTGGGAATGAAAATTATACAAGTAATCATGATTCCTGAAAATTTTCAATAATGTAAGCTTGCTTCAGTCGAAGCAAAGGTAGATATTGGAACTTACAATAAAAATATGGTTAAAAAATATAAAATAATAAATGTAACCGACTTTTTATTAAAATAGTAATTCACTAAATTTAGCGATACAACAATATAATATATAATAAAGGATAATTATTGAAATAAAGTAAAACATATCTAAGAATGTTACTAGTAGTCTGAGTAATCAATAATTCATCACTAATCTTGAAGCCTCAAAATAGCTATAAAGCCAAATAAAGGTATCTTTCCTACTAGCATTACTTGAATTGTATCCAGTATTAATGCAACTGAACTCAATATCTTGAGAAGAACTTATCTATTAGCTTTTAAATTATTTTTGAAAATGGCTTTTTGTACTGCTCTTAGTAAGATAAGTAACAATAAACTAAACAGAAGAACAGTGCAGAAATAATACCACGATAGATAAGTTTAACACTTTTGTTAAAATCAATATCAACACGTTAAATGTAAAACTTAAAAAGCTTAGTTAGGCATAGAGCTGATTCTCTGATCGCTTCCAAAGCAGCAAGGAAATGAATAAAAACACATAGAAGTATAAGGAATACTTCAATATTTCCTTCCCTTGCAGATTTTAGTAAAAGTTTATATTAGAAATAAATGATATAATTAAGCACAAAAGTCAAATACTAAAACTGTGAAGTAAAAAATACTAATAGGAATCAAACATTTATCAAGAAGTACATATTCAGCTTTATTTAAGTATAAAATATTAAGAAAGGTATTAAACAAGTAACTTAAATGTAAGCTTATATACAACATAAATAAGGATTTAAACACAGTCTGAAGTAAAAGAGTTTGCTTAAATATCTGATTGACTTTTTTTGTTGATGTGTTATGGATTTTAAAATTTTTACTTAGTAAAGAAATTTGGCGGGTGTAGCTCAGTTGGTAGAGTGTCAGTTTGTGGTACTGAATGTCGCCAGTTCGATCCTGGTCGCTCGCCCCAATAAAATGTTTTTTACTTCATAGAATAGAAACAAAAGCATTAGATATGTTTTATATATATTCAGGTCATTTGAATGCTTACCTAATTTCCAAGTTAATGAGGATTTATATTATGTTAAATAATTAGGCTAACGAAAGCAGTCTTATCTCTTGCAGTATTAAGTTTATATCTTTCGCTATTTTCTCTGCTAAGACGGTAGCCTTTTCAAGGCTTTGAAATTCAGACAATACATAATCTGCTAGACCTTTTTGACCGTCTGGTCTGCCTATTCCAAACCTTAGGCGCCAATAATTATTACTAATAAGGCTATCCATAGATTTAAGCCCATTATGTCCAGCAGAACCTCCACCCTTCTTTATCTTTACTCTTCCAAATTCTAGGTCAGCATCATCATGTATAACAATAATATTTTCTAATGGAAATTTATAAAAGTTTCGTATCCTTGCAACAGGAATACCTGAGTTATTCATAAATGAATATGGCTTTAGCAATATAATTTTATCTTCATTAATTATACCAGAAGTTATTAAACAGTCATCTTTCCTAGAAAACGCCTGAAAATTCCAGTACTTACAAATTTTATCAACAACAAAAAAGCCAATATTATGGTAAGTTAACTTGTATTTAATACCTGGATTGCCAAGTCCAATTAACAAACGCACTATTCCTCTGTTTCTACTTTAGATTCTTCAATATCACTATCAACAGCAGAAATTGTAACAATAGTAAAATTTTCCTCATCATGCGCCGCAAGCTTAACACCATCTGGCAATTTTATATCACTTATGTGTACAGACTGACCAATCATTTTATCGGATAAATCAACTTCTATAGCTTTAGGTATTTTATCTAGAGAGCTTCTAACAGTAATAGAACGGTATAAAATATTAAGTATCCCACCCAATTTGATTCCTGGAGATTTAGTTTCATTAGTAAATAATAAAGGTATATCTATTTTAACTTCACCATCTTTATCAATAAATTGAAAATCAACATGTTGAACAGTATCATTTACCACATGCCATTGAATATCGCGAACAAGAGCATATTCTTTTTTGCCTGAAATGTTTAATTCTATCACATGAGCAGAAAGAAACCCCAATTTATACTGCTTCATAAATTCTTTCATAGACAATGTCAAGTTTATATTATCATGCCCTTTGCCATATATAACTGCAGGTACATAACCTTTCTTTCTTAAAGAACACATTGCCTTTGCTTTTATTACACTACGTAACTCTGCATTAATTACTACCATTTTTTGGTGTATCATTTAACCAATTCCTTTAATGTGATTGGATATTAGTATAACATAAAAATATTTATTTCAACTATCATTGCTGACAATACATGTAAAATGCCTACAAAGCACAGGTAACATCACTATGCTATTAAGATATCTTCATCAAGAAGAGAAACTTCGTAGCAGGATGAAAAATAGAAGTATGAGAAGAGTATGTAATGATACTCCTTAGTAAAAAGTCCTTATTTCCGAGACAAGCTACTTTAATAATAAAACCATTGAGAATATAAAACTTTAATGCCAATTACCTGTAGTTAAAGATGTCAACAAAGCTGCTTCATGATTTATTACTCGTATCCAATGAATCGGAAAAGGAGCGCTAGAAGGAGCTCAAAAGATCTGAGCAGTTTAAAAAGGCATCTAGTATATTAGGAAAAGGCTGGTACTGAACAGCTACAACTTATACAAGAACGCCTTAAACAACATGCAAGAAAAAGTGGGAAAACTGACAAAAAAATAACATTGACATGTTACATCACGGCAAATATTATTGTTTTTTTAATTAGTTTTATAGGTCTATGTACTTATCAAGTATGTAATAAAGAGTGAAAGGAAAAACAAATGAACTTACCTCATTCATCAAATGAAAAATTAATTAATTCGCAAATTTACATGAAGCCAAACATAATATAAAGCTTAATATAGATACCAGTAGCACAAAAACTACTAGAAGATCAGGAATTAATATTATAAACAAGTAACATCTTTTAAGTAAGGTGTACATGCCATGTAACACCTTGAAACTTAAGAAGAGTCTTTGATAGGGCTACTCTTTATTTTCTTAATCATTTGTTTTCTTTTCGTTATCACAAGCCTTTTTCTTGGCACATCCTTAACTATAATGCTACCTGCTGCAATTATAGATTCATCATGAACACTGAGTGGCGCAATCAACGAACTATTTGCACCAATAAGACAATTACTTCCAATGTTCGTTTCATGTTTCTTTTTTCCATCAAAATTACAAATAACAGCACCAGCACCTATATTACTTCCAGTTCCTATTTTAGTATTCCCTATATAGCTTAAGTGTTTTATTTTAGTATTTTTACCTATATCACTTACTTTTACTTCGACAAAATTTCCAACAACTGCATTATCACCAATTGATGTGTATGCACATTTTGTAAATGGACCTATTCTAGTACCTGATCCTATTTTTACTCCAGGGCCAAAAAAAACATATGGATAAATAATCGAATCCATACCAATCTCTGTATCAAAAGAAAAAAAAACAGTCTCCGGAGCAACAAGTGTTACACCTAAATTAGTAAAAATTTTTCTTTGACTCTCCTGAAAGTAAAACTCAGCTTTTATAAGATCACTCCTATCATTTATACCAATTGCCTCTTCCTCTTCAGTAGTAACATAACCTACATCTAAATTGCTCTTTATTGCAATGGAAACTATGTCAGTCAAGTAATACTCATGAGTTAATTTATTGCACTCTATTTTTTCCACCAAGCTACGCAAATCTTTTGCTTGTGCAACCATTATTCCAGCATTTGCAAGAAATTCTTCATTGCTATCCTCCCTATTTTGGGCTTCTATGATTCCCCTTAGAAGATTATTCTCAATAACTAACCTACCATATCCATTGCCACTAGTTTTAAAACCAAGACAAACAAGAGTCTTTCCTTCTAAGAAACTAAGCATTTTAGTTATCGTGCTACTTTTTATAAGCGGAGTATCTCCATATTGGATTACAACTATACTTGAATCTGATAGCCCATTTAGGCTTTTCATTGCAGTTTTTACTGCATCTCCTGTACCAAGGGTTGATTCTTGTATAATTAACTGTATATTCTCAAGATAACCTAATCTTTCAACTAAGGGAAAATCAATCACAACAGCTATATTTGTAGGACTTAACTTTTTCGCATTACAAATGACATGCCTAAGCATAGAAAAATTACCTATTTCATGCAGTACTTTAGGTAAGCATGAATTCATACGCTTACCATACCCAGCAGCAAGTATAATAAATACACAAGCTCTATTTTTCACTTACATTAAAGATAAAAAATGAAACCCATAGTGGTTGAGCCAGCTGATTCTATTAGCATAAAAGTGCCTCAAGTCACCTATTTGATATTTTAGCATTGCAAGCCTTTCTATACCAACGCCAAATGCGAAACCATTGTATTTAGTATAATCTATTCCAACATTTTGAAAGACATTTGGATGCACTAGACCACACCCAAGTACTTCAATCCATCTACTATTCTTATAACTTACATCTACCTCTACAGAGGGCTCAGTAAAAGGGAAAAAACTGTTACGAAAACGTATCTTTAGTTCTTCATCGCCAAAAAATCTACTAAGAAAGTAGTGAATAGTAAATTTCAGCTGACCCATATTGGTATTTTCATTTACATAAAGTCCTTCCATTTGATGGAACATAGGAGTGTGAGTTGCATCAAAGTCATTTCTGTATACCCTGCCTGCAGCTACTACCTTAATTGGGAAAGTCTTTGCCTTCTCCATGATTCTGATCTGCACAGATGAGGTATGGGTACGTAGTAACATCCTTTTGTTATCTATTTTGTTCTTCAAGTAGAAAGTATCTTGTTCTTCACGTGCAGGATGATAATTTGGAGTATTCAGTGCATCAAATACATAAAATTCATCCTCAATTTCTGGACCATCTACTGCTTTGAATCCTATATCTGCAAAGATGCACTTTACTTCATTTATAATTTTACTAAGTGGATGAACTTTGCCAATTTTTTCTGGCCTAATAGGTAACGTGACATCAACTGTATCACTTCGCAATTCAAAGTCAACTTCCCTGGCTTTTAGCACACTTTTCCTATTAATTATAAGCTGATCTAACTTATTGCGTAATAAATTGATGACCATGCTCAAATTACGCTTCTTTCCTGCGTTTCGCATTTTTTTTAAATCACTAAAATACGCTTTAATCACACCTTTTTTCCCTAAATACAATAGCCTAACTTTTTCTAAATCTTTCAAGGAAGAAGCATGTTCAATTTCAGATATAGCTTTATTCTCAAGCAAGGGTATTTCATTTAGTAGATCTTCATTCATTCCAGAAATGCTAATTGAAATTTTCATTATAGCAAAACTTTACATAGCATCAACAACTCAAGAAATTACTTCCCAAATTACTAGCTAGTTGATTAATTACACTTCATTTATCTAATTTTATACTGAGAACACACCATATTAACTATATGCAGCAGCATTAAAACTAAAGAAGAATATAAAATATATGATTTGGCAAGCTCTTTAAGAAACAAAGGAAAATATAAAGACATAAAAAATATCTTCAATGATGGAAATCAGTATCCTCTACTCAGAGGCTTACAAAGAATATAATAGTTTTACTTTAAGCTTAAAAAAAAACACTAAGGACTAGAAGATGGAAGTGTCAAACAAAAGTATAATAACATTTTAAGCAAAATTTTATGCTAATAGCTAGTTAAGAGTATCAAAAAAGTAGTAAATCACATAATGATTACTATCAAATCACAGAAAATTAATTAGCAATCACATATAAGTAAATACTAAAAATTAACCTCAGCTACAAGATCGAACTTCTCCAAATTAAGGAAAAAACATTAGAAAATCTAAGAATCCTAAATAATAAATAAAAATAATGCAAGATAAATAAGTCGGATCAGTCAAAGCCTCCTTTTGCTATAACCTAGCAGATTACACTCACATGGCAATTTTATAGCAATTGTCAACAATGTGTGAAATACTTCCTTCTAGGTCTTTTTTTACTTACCAAGTTTCCTAAAAAACAAAAAGACTGGATATCACGCAATACTAAGAACATGCAAAAAAATAACCAAATATCAGGCCATACAGGGTATGTTTTTAAGTATAGAGAAAAAAGCTGGTCAGATATAGAGAAGAATTAGCAAAAGAAGAAAATAATCTACTAATAAAATAAGTTTAAATTAATGCTAACTTAGCTATAATAGTTACTCTATTTGAGTATAAGGGAAATTTTGATGAGCTATTTTATTGAAATAGCAGTGAGTATCAAATTAAGGAATATTTTATAATGATTTTAATTTAGCTTTTTATACTATTTGTTCTTAAAATAAATAATTATATGAAATATAAGTAACATCAGAAATACTATAGCTAACCGGTAAATTTTCCCACGAAAGAATATCTAAAAGTAAACGTATATAAGAAAGCAATCACTCAAGCCAGTTTTAGGTATTCATATACGATAACTTTTTACAACCTAGAAATGAAAGTTCTGCATAAAGAAGGTCACGAATAATCCATAACCTGAATAAATCCTCACCAGACAACACTGATTGCAGACTGGTGTTAAGGTCATATTCCATGGGAAAGAGCTTACTTCGTATATTTTTGATATTGTCCTCTATCTATATATCTTGAATTTAGCTTATTTTTGTGCCAAAAATACTAGGAAGAATTTTCTAAACAGAAATCAAAATAAGCCTCCTTCCCCATTTGGGAGAACAGAAACAAGTTGCCTTAAAGAATTTTAATATGATAAAATAGCTTTGTTTTCTTTATATGTTTACAGGGGTCATTACAGATATCGGAGATATAATTGGTTCTACTACTTGTTCTAATTCTGATCAAATTTTCTATATTAAGGCGCAAAATTTACTTCCCATACATGAGGGAGACTCAATAGCCTGTTCTGGTGTGTGTTTAACTGCTGTTGACATAATAAATGATACATTCATAGTTAGAGCCTCTCAAGAAACTATGAAAATTTCCAATCTAAACACATGGAAAATAGGAAAAAAAATAAACTTAGAGCAAGCAATGAGATTAAGTGATAGAATCGATGGTCACTTAGTCCAAGGTCATGTAGATGAAACAGTGCAAATTTTAGCAATTAATCAAAATTTTGGTTCCCATGAAATCAAGTTATTCTGCCCTAAAGAATTAATCAAATTTGTTGCAAAGAAGGGATCTGTGACGCTAGATGGAGTTTCCTTAACAGTAAACTCAATCACTAATCAAGAGTTTACAGTAAACATCATTCTCTATACATGGGAAAACACAACTTTTCAGTTTAATAAAGTAAATGATCTTCTAAATTTAGAAGTTGATATAATTGCTCGTTATTTAGATAGACTGACACAGCATAAATATAACTAATTTTACAACTTCATTATATAATATTATATTTAGGAACTACAGATGTATAGTATGCTTTTTGACTGCATCATTATCTTCATTATTGTTATATGTGCAATAATCTCAGTAACTAGAGGCTTCATAAAAGAGCTATTTGCGTTAATGTTTTTGTGCTCATCTGTTTTTCTAACAGTTAACCATTACGATTTTTTCACTATAAATTACAGTAAATATTTTGATTCTGAAGCTACTCAAAATATATTTTCTACAATTTCTGTGTTTGTTGTGCTTAATTTCATATTCATGTTAATGAATAACTGGCTGATGTATATATTATCACCTATAAGGTTAGGGTTAGTTGATAGAGTTACTGGAGTCTGTATTGGAATACTCAAAGGAATACTACTTTCTCATATGTTATTCCTAATCTTATACTTATACTGCTACGTAGCGCATGACAAAAAAGAGGAACTATCTAAAATAGAAGAAATATTACCTGATTGGATAACAGGCTCACACTCTTATCAGGTTTTATTTGTAACAATAGAAAACATAGTTAATATATATGTACCAGAGTCGTTAATACTAAAAATTAAAGAAGTTGGGGAAGAAATGATTGATCAAGAAAAACCTTGTTGTAATAAAAATAAAAAAGGAAAGTAACAATTGGTCAATTTATTTAGCAGCAATCCTTTTAGGGCATAAATAACTTATATTGTTTAGTATTTTATTATGATCAAAGATAAAAAACTTGTAACATATTAAAGATTGCAAGAACATTTCCAAATATGGAAGTCATTACAGAGAATAGAAAAGCTAGGTTTAAATATTTTATCTTGGAAGAATTTGAAGCAGGCATAGTTTTGTTAAGTAGTGAAGTTAAATCTTTAAGGGAAAGAAAAGCAAACGTTTCTGACGCTTACATTATTGAAAAAAATGGTGAAGTATGGTTGCATAACATGCATATTGCAGAATATAAATCTGCGACTCGGAAAAATCATAAGCCAAAAAGAGAACGTAAACTTCTTCTACATAAAAAAGAGATAAATAAATTAATCAGCCAGATTAAGACTTCTGGAACAACTGTCGTGCCACTTTCAATTTATTTTAATGATGAAGGATTAGCAAAAGCTAGGATTGCTATTGTGAAAGGGAAAAAACTCTATGATAAGAGATTAACCATAAAACAGAGAGAATGGAACCGAGAAAAAAGCAGGTTATCTAAAAATAATTTTAGCAAAATATGCCTTTAAGTCCAGTAATTTTTAAAATAGGCCCTGTTTCTATATATTGGTATTCTTTAGCATATGTTTTAGGTATAGTATTCACATACTGGTATTTGCATGAGCTAGACAACAAAAAGGTATTTACTAAGAACTTTTACGACTCATTACTAACATCTACTATTGTAGGCCTCATGCTTGGAGGTAGGCTTGGCTATGTGTTGATATATGATTTATCTTATCATATAAGCAACCCCATCGAGATATTAAAAACCTGGCAAGGTGGCATGTCATTTCACGGTGGAGCTGTAGGAGTGCTTATTGCAGTAACAATTTCATGTAAAAGGCATAAAATGCCCATATTTTATACACTAGATCTAATTTCCTGCGGCGTCCCTGTAGGTTTATTTTTAGGTCGCATAGGCAATCTCATAAATGGGGAGTTATTTGGCAGAGTTACAACAATACCGTGGGGAATTGCATTTTCAGAAAATAGTGATAATTTGCTTCGTCATCCAAGTCAACTTTATGAGGCATTTTTTGAGGGGCTACTGCTTTTCACAGCTATAAACCTACTATTTTTCTTGACTAAAATAAAAATATACCATGGTGCGTTAACAAGCATTGCAGTTATATGGTATGGAATAGCACGCTTCGTAGTCGAGTTTTTCCGAGAACCAGATTGTCAAATTGGCTACTTATGGTTTGGTTTAACTATGGGACAGTTACTGTCTGTACCCATGATCTTATTAGGGACAACTTTATTTTTGAGTGCATTAAATCTGAAGTTCAATTCAAATAGTTAGAAAAGGTAATTTTTAATCCAAAAGAAATGTTACTAATACGAAGTTGTATCTTGCTTTAAAAAAAAGTATTACTAAACCAATAATAATCTCTAATAATTATAAAGATAATAAATTTTCTGAGAGACTCATATAAAACTTTCATGTATAAAGGAATAAGAAAATATTTTAGTTAGCTATAGAAATCAGCCTTGGCTTGATCAGTTATACAAACTATATTCATAAAATAAACTATGCCTGCTTTTAGTATGTCTGTCATTGGACAGTGCAAAACAAAGTAAGGTTCGATGAAGCCAAACGAACAAAATTCTAATATAGAATGAATTGGCGGTAGACTAATAATCAAAAAGTTAGGACTAGAGTTAGTCCAAATGTAAAAAACAAAAGTACGAGAGTAGAAATTTATGTTATGGTTTATGCTACATGGCTAATACAAAAGTTAAGCTATTAAAATGAAACCTAGAATTCTAAGTAAAATTTATAAAAATATGAAGCATACATAGCACAAAACTAAACACAAGAAACAAATTGCGCAATAAATTTATTATTTCACTTGCACAGATTGAAGATAATGAATACTTATTAGTTATAATAAAGGTCATTTGCAAAATTTATCAAGTGATTTCACCTATTTCTGATTATATTTAGTGTGCTGTTAAATTATCATGTGAGAGATTTATTTACTTTTAATACACTTATTAATAACTTCAATATCTCAAATTACTGTATATGCCTGATTTAAAGACAATGATGTTAAATTTTGGACCTCAACACCCAGCTGCACACGGAGTTCTACGTCTTGTTTTAGAAATGGATGGTGAAGTGATCGAAAGAGCTGATCCACATATTGGTCTTTTACACCGTGGTACTGAAAAATTAATAGAACACAAAACATACCTTCAAGCCTTGCCTTATTTCGATCGTCTTGATTACGTATCACCAATGTCACAAGAACATGCATATTCTCTATGCGTAGAGAAATTACTACAATGTAAAATTCCAATCAGAGCAAAATATTTACGTGTTCTGTTTTGCGAATTGACAAGAATACTTAACCATCTACTCAATATTTCCTCTCAAGCACTTGACGTTGGTGCAATAACTCCTCTTTTATGGCTTTTTGAGGAAAGAGAAAAGATACTTGAATTTTATGAAAGAGCTTCAGGTGCAAGATTTCATGCAGCTTATATCAGACCAGGTGGAGTTGCAGCAGACGTTCCAGATGGCCTGATTGAGGATATTGCAAAGTTCATAGAGCAATTTCCAAAGTATATAGATGATGTTGATGAGCTCTTAACAGAAAATAGAATATGGAAACAACGTACTGTAGGAATCAGTGAAATGTCAACCAAACAGGTTCTTGACTGGGGCTTTAGCGGTCCAATGTTACGTGCCTCTGGACTTGCTTGGGATTTGAGAAAAAGCCAGCCATATGAGATATATGATCAATTAGATTTTGACATACCTGTTGGGCAAAACGGTGACTGTTATGACCGTTATCTAGTAAGGATGGAAGAGATTAGGCAGTCTATTGGCTTGGTAAAGCAGTGTATAGAAAGAATGCCTAATGGTCCAGTAAAAACTGAAGATAGAAAAATTTCTCCACCACCAAGAGCAGAGATGAAAAAGTCTATGGAAGCTCTCATCCACCATTTTAAGCTTTATTCAGAGGGTTACCATGTACCAGAAGGTGAGGCTTATGCAGCTGTTGAAGCACCAAAAGGTGAATTTGGAGTATATATAGTTTCAAATGGTACCAATAAACCATATAGGTGCCGAATAAGAGCACCTGGCTTTGCACATTTACAAGCCTTAAGCTTTATGGCAAAGGGGCATATGCTTTCTGATGTTGCAGCAATCATTGGTTCACTAGATATAGTTTTTGGTGAAATCGATAGGTAGTTTTAGTTGTAGTCACTAAAGATAGGCAGATCTTTTACATCAACTTTATAGCTTTGTTGTTTTGTATTACTTTACTAACAGGTAGAAAACTGCACTGATTTTTATCAGTGCTATAGCCTTTGAATTGCAGTTTATGTAACTACTCTAATTCTTAAAAAGGTATGCCTTCATTAAATATGCAAACTGTGCTTGACCCGTTTCTTAAAGTAAATACAGAGCCTACTCTTTCAATTATAAGATAATCATTAACTGTACGAAAGTTCACCAAAGATTCATACCCTGCAGAATCAACTATAAAGATAGCTGGGAAATTAGAACTTATCTTATTAAACTGGAGATATGTGAATTTCCCATCATCAAAGACTTTATTTGGTACTATTGACTCACTACCCTTAATATGTGAGATAAAATAATCAAAATTTAAGCCTTTTTTTACAACTTCAATATCATTCATATCAGGAATAGCAACAGAACTAGCTTGCTCAAGGATATCACCATTATTGGTCGCATAGACTTCATCATTATTAAATAGCGGATAAAGAAACCTCACTTCATACGCTAATCTTGGATCATCCAACCCAGTTGCTTCCTCGGCATGAAATTCAAAGTAATAAACTCTTTTATTAGTAATAATGGTCGCATTAGTATCAGCTATATCATCTATAGGCTTAATGAATAACCTGTTATCCTGAGGAACAATCTGCCAACCAGTTGGATCTCCCATTGAAAGATTATATATTACTTCACCTTGCTCAAACAATATACTGGACTGATAACCATAGAAACCTGTATATTTATGTATAGCCTGTGGGTTATAATTTATTACTTTTATGTGATTGTTTGCAGCTATCGAACGTGGTTCCTGCTTTGCAAGTAGGTCACCACTACAAAAAAGTAGTAGCACTGTTAAAAATAAACTAACCATAATATCTATGCATGCAACCATTATTTTATTCATTAAGTAAACTTAACTGCACTGTCAAGGTATATTATCTTACATGGCATTTTATGCCATTCTAATCAAATTGCATAACCTACTCTCTTTCAAGCTTGCAGATTAGAGTCTTATATATTTTGATAGTGCAGGATTAAATTCTGCATATTCTTTGCTTTTTAGATTATATTATATAATACTAGCTTATATACATGCTTATCTACTAAAGGCATGAATAAAATCAGAATTTTTAGTATACTTGCACTCTTACTTTATTTTTTCCTCATTAAATTTAATTACTAACAATGTAGTGTTTTACTTGAACATATGTGCTCAGATTTGGTATATTATTTTATCTATTCTATAGAATGAACTTGACTAGTTTTTCTTATCCTAATTCTCTGCTCTTGGTAGAGTAATATCATTCTCAAGTTGTTCTTAAACCAATACCGTTTCTTTATTATTACCATGTATGGAAGTAATATTAGTTACTCTAGTTATAGATCAGAAGACAATACCAATAAAATCACTGCAAAATTTCACAACTTTAATCTACTATTAAAGCAACCTTAGAAAAAAACTATAAACTTTCTCATTATTTTGCAGCTATTATTAGCTTCATTAGTACCTATCAAATTTTAGGTGTACCAGCTAGCTGTTTTATATAAGTAAAGAACCATTACGAAGGTATGCAATGATTATATTCAAAAGAATGATTTACTTGATTATTATACTGACAAAAAATTAATCCACTGTACTTACTGAATACTGAGAATAATAATATGATATATCTCATAGAACAATATTCAGCTTTACGCTAAGTTAACTTTAACTAAGATAAACGTGCTAATTGAACTAGATGTACTCTATATCTCTCCTAGCTTTACTATGTAATGTTCGTTAACTAAAGGTACATTGAGTTTAGCTCTTCCCGGCATTAGTCTCTGAACTTTATTGCGTAACATAGCATTTTTCGATTATATCATATATAATTTTGCTCTTTCTTATCATTGAAACATTTAGTTCATATTGATGATGATTAACTTGCATGAACCACAGCAAGCCTAGTAGATACTAGGACCTATTAAATCAATTCTTGTATTAGAGAAATTACCTTATTTTCTAGCACAACAGGTTACCTAGGTATCTCTTCAATAAGTTACTAATCTAGTATCAATGTCTTTCATATTTCTTAAATTTTTTGTTGCCTTCTCTTTTCAGCTTAATAGTCTTCTAACCAAGAATGAAAAACCTTACTTTATTTAACCATCGATTTTTTCTTCTCCTTATTTTTTCAGATAGCTTTTTAAAACAAAGCATCTTTTGCAAGTACTTTACTTTTCATCTTATTTAAGGATCCTCATTTTCAATCATACTCCTTTACTCTTCTAGAAGATTAGTAATGCTATCACCGCTTTTAGAGCTAATACTAGCAGGTTTGCTTTTAAAATTTCAAACATATGCAAAACAGAATTTCTCAGTACAGACCTAGGAGCAATCTTACTCATTCCATCACTTTTTTCTTATTTATAATCTTAAACCTATTTTACTGGAACAATCTGAACTTCTGGTTTTATCTTGTTAATATGACCTATTATAGCAAGATAGGCTAATAGAATTGTTTAAAAAGCGACAAATTTTCGTAATTTTGAATTAAAAACATCTACAATATAACTTAAGCTATTAAAGTTTATTATTACTATAGTAATATAAGCTGGAAGTTAAAGCTAAGCGTACCATAACTACCGAAAAGTGTTATGAGTATTTCTCTGTATATACTTAAGTCTTAGGAAGATAACTAATAATACTACCACTTAGTTATATTGGGATCTGCTTAATTTGAAAATGTACTTTAAAGTATCTCAGTTAGACTTCCTCACCTATTACTTACTAATTATACATTTATTTTACACTATCAAACCAAGCTTTCAAGACTTGTATTAAAGTAGACTTGAGTACACTTCATTAACCTCTATTTATGTATTTACCATTATTTAAATTAAATACACGTCATAGATTATTAGGTTATCGTATTTAACAGCTCTACTGTTACAAACTAGATAGTGAATCTTCTTAATTGAATCATCAATTAACTTTATCACAATACCCTACGAGTAATACAATTAAAGTGACATACAATATCTTGTATCTAGTACAATATTGTGCCAAGCTAGAGTAGTAGGAATAGAACGAGAAGAGATATAATAAAATGCTAATCCGGTAGGAACATAAGGATAAATAAGTTAAGGTTCCTGAAATGACACAGAAAAATTCTAGTATCAAACTGTATTTTATCAGTATCTTATTGAAAATACAGCTATGATCCATGCCAGGAAAAGTTAATCAGCGTATAAAACATACATCATAGAAAATTTTATCCTTTTACTTTCTGTTATTATACATATAATAACTAAATAATGACGCGGGGTGGAGCAGCTCGGTAGCTCGTCAGGCTCATAACCTGAAGGTCGTAGGTTCAAATCCTACCTCCGCAACCTTATATTTATGTTATAAAGATCATTGTGTCTACTCAATTAATCTAACTTTTCTGCAATAGAGAATTAAAATCTGCAGTTGTTATTTTTATATAATATTTGAAATAGCATAGTGATTTTAAGATATAGTAATACAGTCAGCACTAACTACGATCTTTTTCAACAAGATATATCAATAAATCATAACTAAAAAAGTAAATAATTATGTTATACTCACAATTTTACCCTTCTTCTCAAAAAAAGGGGTAAGGCAATTTTAGATAAGATGTTTCTATTACTCTATATTATTAAGCTGTACAGATTTTCAAAAATAGCGCGTTATAGTTAATCTTTCACATTTTCTAGTGAGAGTCATTATTAAATCACAGCGCTCATACAATGTGTCCATGTTTAAGGATATAGTTGTTCTATTTTCCAATTGTTGCCTGTGATAAGAGTATACCTAAACCTAGTATGCCTCCTATACTTACCTTCTTGCCAAAATTCAATTATTTTTGGAGTCACATAGAACCCTACCCAAAAAATAGGACAAGGAACTTGTACATTATTAAATTCTTTCTCCTTCACTTCAATAGCTTGTTTAAAGTCTTGCCAATTTTTCAAAACACTCGATTGTTTTGAGCACCATGCACTAATCTGACTATCACGCGCTCTGGAAGAAAAATATTTATCAGATTGCTTGCTATCTAAAAGCTTAGCATCTCCTTCAATCCTGACCTGTCTAGAAAATTCCATCCAGTAAAATGCTAATGCAGCCTTAGGATTCTCTGTCAATTCTTCTCCCTTTCTGCTATTTACATTAGTAAAGAATACAAAGCCTTTTTTGCCATACTCCTTTAGCAATACCACTCTTGCAGATGGAACACAGTCTTTACTGCAAGTTGCGAGAGTCATTGCAGTTGGCTCTTTACATGAAGAATTAAGTACTGCTTGATACCACTTCGTAAACAAGTTAATTGGATCTTTCTCAGGTAGGAATGTCATATCTAAAAATGAAACTTAGCCCTGGAATACTTACAAAAATAAGAACTATAGCTATCTTAGCTTATAAGTGTTATATTGTTAATACTCTTCGTAAGATTTTTGAAACTCATCATATATATGAAACTCTAAACAACATATAGATCAATGTGCTACATATTCCTTACATTAAATTTTTAGCAGTAATTGTATTGTTTACTGTGTCTTTTTACTTATTGCAAATCTTTCACATACTTTTTATACTTAACCCTGCTAGCCTAAGTTGTGATATAATAACTACCCGAATCTTCTTAGATTATTAAAAATGACTGAAGTATTTCCGAAAAATAAAAATGCCACATGATCATGTTTGCTCTTCATTTGACTATCTTCAGTATATATGAGACTTCCAACATACCAAATTATATACTTACCTCTAACCTTAATACTTCTTATGCATCTGTCCAGCATATTATCAACATCTTTTTTGACTTTATACACGCTGCTTCAATTATTAACCAGGTTTATCTGCTTGCTTTTTGTCTCACTAAGCAAAAAGTTATAGACTATTTCTACCTTTACAAGGCTAGAATAACATCTCCATCAAAACTTGAGTTTATATTAGTAACTTCATCGTTAAAACTTACCAAACATACCTAGGAATTCTACAGAGTTTTTTACCATAAATAAATTATGAAAGGGATCTACTTTGTCTAACCTGTCTTTGCTTTTTTCTTCTCATAATATTCTGCTTTAAAGCTCTCGCTAATCTTCTTTTCCTTTCTTCTTTATCCTTATTCTTCTTTATGTTATCCATATATATAAACTATGCCGTTATAGCTCAGATGGTAGAGCACGTCATTGGTAATGACGGAGCCCCAAGTTCGAGTCTTGGTAGCGGCACACTTACTATATCTGTAGTGCTGCATACCTTATCAGAAAAGACTTATGAGAAAGCTACAAAGGTAGGTTATCATGTTTTTTTTGTATCTTCTGTACTCTTTTGTTTTTCAGCAGCTCTAATGCTTTATAAAAGTGATACCGTGTTTTACCAGGCACTATTATATCATCAATGTAACCATATAATGCAGCAAAAAATGGATTAGAAAATTTTTCTTTATATTCCTTAATTAAGGACTGCTGATTCTTTTCATGTCTAAATACAATTTTAGCTGCACTTTCAGGTCCCATTACAGCTATTTCAGCAGTTGGCCAAGCGTAATTTATATCACCCTTTAGATGTTTGGAATTCATGACAATGTATGCACCACCGTATGCTCTTCTAGTAACCAGGCTAATCTTTGGCACAGTTGCTTCAGCATAAGCATAAAGTAGTTTTGCTCCGTGCTGTATTATATTATTATATTCCTGATTTTTACCTGGTAAAAACCCTGGAACATCAATGAGTGTGATTATAGGGATATTAAATGCATCACAGAACCTTACAAATCTTGCAGCTTTCCTTGAAGAATCAATATCTAAGCATCCTGCAAGATGTATAGGTTGATTTGCAACAATGCCAACTGTATTTCCCATGATTCTACCAAAGCCAATTATAACATTACGAGCAAAATCAGGTTTTAGTTCAAAAAATTTCCTTTCATCACATATCTTTTCAATTAGTTCATACATATCATAAGGAGTACTAGAATTGTAAGGAATTAGAGTATTTAATGACTCATCAATATCATCAATATCGTCATAGGTTGGCATAGATTTTGGGAGCTCTTGATTATTTGATGGCAAAAATGTAAAAAATTCACGCGTTTTTAGTAACATTTCAACATCATCATTGAATGCAGAATCTGCTACTCCTGTTTTACTTGTATGGATTTTTGCTCCGCCAAGATCTTCATGGCTTACATCTTCATATGTAACTTTTTTTACTACGTCTGGACCAGTTATAAACATGTAAGAGCTATTTTTCACCATAAAAATGAAGTCAGTTAATGCTGGAGAGTAAACTGCTCCACCGGCACATGGACCCATGATTAGAGAAATTTGTGGTATAACTCCTGATGCATTGACATTTCTTTGAAAAATTTCCCCATAACCAGCAAGAGAATTAATCCCTTCTTGAATCCTAGCTCCACCAGAGTCATTTATCCCAATAACAGGAACTCTAGTGTTAATTGCCATATCCATAATTTTACATATTTTTTTCGCGTGAGATGCACCAAGCGATCCTCCAAAAATAGTAAAATCCTGAGAATAAACAAAAACTTTTCTGCCATAAATAGTGCCATAACCAATTACGACACCATCACCCAGAAAATTAGTATTTTGCATTCCAAAATCAGTAGCATGATGTTTTACAAATTTATCATATTCCTCAAACGAATTTTCATCAAGCAATATACTTAGTCTTTCTCTAGCAGTTAATTTACCTTTTGCATGCTGTTTACTAATTCTATCGAAACCACCTCCTTTTTCAGCTTCTATTGTTTTTGCTTTTAGGGTTTTTAACATCTTAAAATCTTGCATATCAAAAAAAAGTGACTTTCAGCCTAAAGTATATGTTACTTTCTTGAAGTGTAAAAAACTCTGCTCCCGACATAAAACAATAAATGTAACTCCTAGCTATATTGTACTACAAATGATAAAAAGTTTAAGTTTTTATATGGAAGCTTCGTTCGCTTTTTTAGTAGAGTGCTTAACAAGCATTAAACTTAAAAAATTTTATTTTTGTTTGAAATGACTACTTTGAAGTATTATTCAATAATATAGAAAAGTCTGGAAGAGTTACATGCAACAATGCAACAAAGTGATTTCAGTCTTAATAGTTCAATACGCAAGAGAAAATCAAGGTTAACTATAACTAAGAACTATATGATCCATGATTTAATTAGTAGTATTAAAAATGCATTTTAGAAGTATTCAATAGCTGAACTTAGGTTGCATCTAAAATGAAAATATATACTTTTATAATTCAACTAAAGTCATTAATAATTCTAATTTTAATAGAGAAAAATACAATTTATCCTGTATCATAGTTTAGTATTCTTAGCAGCTGATTTGAAAGTGTTATGCTTACGGTTAAAATAACAAAAAGCAAGAAATATATATTCCAATACTGCAGAGAGCAATGATGTCACAAAGCTACATGCATTGACACACTACTGCAACTACTAAAAACAGGTTGCATATAAGGTTTTATGCTTTTGTGCTAGCCTATCTCTCACCTTAATTTGATAAACGGGAAAAATAGTTGAATTGGTTGTATGTTACAGTAACCTAACTTGAGATAAACTTCCCAGAAGCTTGTTTACTGAAAGTTGTGGTTGTGTTAAAAATGTGCCACATTCTGTTCCAAAAATCCCTTTGACAAAACTAAATGTGACTTTGATAGGTAATTTTAATTATCCTGAATAGGATGCTGTAACTACTATGAACTAAATGCATAAAAACCTGATGAAAGCATAGCTACTTAAAGATAAAAACCAAGGTACCAACTATTTTTTCTGTACCTAATTTGATATTGATATACGAAAAATTTATAATCGGGGATGGAAAAACCCATAGAGCTCAAAAAATATAATATACACCAAAGAAGACGTATCAGTCTTATTTTATATTTAGTTAAAAACTTACAAACGAAAATAGATAATGAACTATAAAATACCTAGTAATATGACAGAGTATAAAAACATGTCAAGCAATTTTTGAAAAGTACAGACATTTTACTATTGTATTTCAAACGTTTTATTCTTTCTCAACAAGATCAATCAGCTATAAAATTACACATATTGATTGTTGCAAAATCATATAATTGCTTTATAGGATTATGTCCAGTGATAATTACTATACCATTTTGTTCAGAACGTGTTAAGATCAAACCCAGTACTAATTCACAAGTTATACTATCAAGATTACAAAAAGGCTCATCTACCAGCCAAATATTCGCATTAGAAATCAAAAGACGAGCAAGAGCAACTCTCCTTTTCCATCCTGCAGAAAGTTCACCGTATCTAATATTAAGTGCAGGTTGTAATTGCAAACAACAAACAGCTGCCATAATTAACTCTCTAGTATCTCTTATTCCTGCCCAGAATTCTATATTCTGGATAACAGTTAAGTTGTCCTTACATGCATTTTTATGTCCAACGTAGACCATAGAAGACACATAATGTGGATCGTCATATATATCTTTTCCACAGTACTTTATGCTTCCTGATACTGGTGGTAAGAGTCTAGATAAGCTTCTTATCAAGCTGGTTTTTCCACTACCATTTGGACCAGTAATCAAGATTTTTAACTTAGGTTCAGCTTTGAAGCTAAGATTTTTAAATAAAACTCTGCTACTTCGTGTACAGGATAAATTTTCACATTCAAGCATAGATCATCTACCTCTACCTTTATACTTACCACGAGTTAAAGTCTGAGCTTCTATAAATAACCCCCAAAACCCTTTCTGCTCATCTTTTCTATGTATCAAACGTGTAAAATGATGCATTAAACCACTACCAATTATAACCATTCTCGTCCATTTACCTACTGGTTTTACTATGCCAACTATTCTTGGAATCTCTTTCTGCCTTCCACGCAGCATCTCTTGGTGCCTTATTAGTTTTTTTTGCTTATCCTTTTGATATATCTCATCATGTTTCCTATTTTCTTCTATCAACCCACACTTAGAAACCATCCAAGGAAATAGAATTTTCCTAATTTCATCTCTGTATTCTTTTTTAAGAAAGAGAAACAACAAAGCTATAGCAAAAAGCACTATACTATATACAAAAATTTTTACAAACAACATTATTATCTAGCTCATTGAAACAGTACATATAATCATACCTTAATTATAGTAACATCACAATTTTTATATAAGCAGAGTAGCATAAAAGATAATATTGAGTAATCAGATTTTAAAACTTTTTCTCTACCATGAAATTACATAAACATCTAAGCAAATAAGCTTGTATGCGATAAGTTTTACTTTTATACTTTTTTGAAATACTGCTCAATAAATATGAACTGCTATAAAACTCATACATGCAATGAATTGAGGAAGGAAGATATAGAAAAGGAAGTTACCCTTTCTGGATGGCTATATCGCAAGCGCAATCACGGTAACCTAATTTTTGTTGACTTAAGAGACTTCTATGGAACTACTCAGCTAGTATTTAACAATGACAAGAAATTTTTTGATAGAATTTCAAGTTTAAAACAGGAGAGTGTAATTACTGTTATAGGAACAGTCAAGGCCAGAACTAAAGATAAAGTAAACAGCTCTATCCCCACAGGAGAAGTTGAGGTTATAGTTAGTAACTTGCACGTTGAATCTGAAGTAGAGTTCCATTATAATGAAGAAATAGCGAAAGAAGAAAAAAGCTTATTAGCAAGCATCTCTGGCAAGCAAGAATACTCAGAAAATATGAGATATAAATACCGGTTCCTTGATTTGAGACGAGAAAAAGTTCGTAATAACATTATCTTGCGATCGCAAATTATTGCAGAGCTACGTAAACTCATGATAGAACAAGGTTTTCTAGAGATTCAAACCCCAATACTTACTGCTTCATCACCTGAAGGAGCACGTGACTATTTAGTACCAAGCAGACTAAATCCTGGCAAGTTCTATGCATTACCACAAGCTCCTCAGATTTTCAAGCAATTGCTCATGGTATCAGGGTTCGATAAATATTTTCAAATTGCACCATGCTTCCGTGATGAAGACGCAAGATCTGACCGTTCTCCAGGAGAATTTTATCAACTAGATCTTGAAATGTCTTTCGTGACACAAGAAGATATATTCTATGTTATGGAAGCTACCTTATATGAATTGTTCACTAAATTTTCTCGCAAGTCAGTTGATAAGAATTTTCCACGCATTACATACAAAGAGGCAATGCTTAAATATGGCTCTGATAAACCAGATTTACGTAACCCACTATTAATAAGCGATGTTACGGAAGTTTTCCGTGATTCAGGGTTCAGTATCTTCAAAAGCAATATCGAGCAAGGCATGGTAATTAGAGCTATTCCTGCTCCTAAAACAGCAGAGGAATCACGTAGTTTTTTTGAAAAAAAAACAAAGCACGCACAAAAAGAGTTCGGTGCTAAAGGTCTTGGGTACATAACGTTTAATAAAGATGGCACAACAAAAGGATCAATTTCTAAATTCTTTGATAAAAAAACGCTAGATCATATACAAGAAGTAACAAACATAAAGCCTGGAGATAGTATATTTTTTGCCTCTGATAAAGAAAATGAGGCAGCAACAATTGCAGGAAAAGTACGTACCCTTTTAGGATCAGAATTAGGTCTCATAGATGAAAATATTTTCAAGTTCTGTTGGGTTATTGACTTTCCATATTTTGGATACGACAGTAAAAATAAAAAAATCAACTTTTTTCACAATCCATTCTCTATGCCACATGGTGGCTTGCATGACCTGGAGGAAAAAAATCCACTCAATATTCTCGCTTATCAATATGATCTTGTTTGCAATGGGGTAGAACTGTCAAGTGGAGCAATTCGCAATAACAAGCTAGACGTTATGTATAAAGCTTTCTCTATTTCAGGCTATAGCAAAGAAGAAGTTGATACAAAATTTAGCGCACTTGTGCGTGCATTCAGATTTGGAGTACCACCTCATGGTGGGATAGCACCAGGAATTGATAGAATAGTTATGATGCTTGCTAATGAGCCAACTATTCGTGAAGTGATCTGTTTCCCTATGAATCAACAAGGTGAAGATGTTCTAATGGGTGCTCCTTCTAGAATAAAAAGTAAACATTTAAATGAACTATCCCTGCAGGTTATCGATTGATATCATTCTATGATTATATTGTCTGAGAAAGTGTGAACAATATCCAAAAAGCAATACTATCTGGTATAATCTGTAACATGATTGTATGGTATGAGTTAACTCTATTTGGAGTTTTAATGCATACAATAAGCAATGTTTTTTTTTCATCAGAAAGCGAATATGTAAAAAAAATTAAGTTTCTTGTCAGTTTTGCAATTGGGTTTTGGTTTAGGCCACTAGGTGCATTTGTTTTTGGGTACATTGGAGATAAATATGGCAGAAGAAAAATTTTGCTAGCTTCTGTAATATTAGCCTCAATATCATCCACTGCAATTGCAGTAATACCTAGTGCAAAAGAGATAGGGATATTTTCCTCCATATTACTACTGTTTTGCAGAATAATACAAGGAATGGCAACAGGTGGAGAAACAAGTATCAATTCTGCTTTTTTAATAGAACATTCAAATAACAAAAGAAATCTAGGGTTTTTAGGTAGCATGAAAGCTTTCAGTGGCGCGCTTGGCTCTATTACATGCTTTATAATGATAGCTGTTTGCAAAAAATTCACAGGTGAAAATTATGAAGTTTGGGGTTGGAGGTTGCTTTTCTATTTCTCGTCTATCATGGGCATAATAGGATTTTTAATAAGGTACATAATAGAGGAGAGCTTAGCATACAAAATGCACAGTCAAAATCTGTTCCATCCACCATGCATAGAGCTACTTAAGAAATATAAAAGAACACTTGCAATAGCGATTGGTCTTGGCATTGCCCAAAATGCAATTGCCTATTCAGCAATTATGTTTTATAACACATCTGTAAAAGGACTTGTTTTTTTAGGTATTGATATTAAAAATGCAGTAAGAATCATAGTTGAAGCTACATTTGGAGTGTCTGCAGTGTTGCTTGCAACACTATCTGATAAAATCGGAAGAAAAAATGTAATGATTCCTACGTTAACAACTTTGGCTTGTACTAGTTTATTGGTTTTTCCACTATTGTCACACAATAACCATTACATTGTAACATTCACTTTTCTATTAATAAGTATACCAATAGGTGCATCCTTTGGAATATACAATTCTCTTGTTTGTGAGTTATTCCCCACAAAAGTTAGGTGCACTGGCTTTAGTTTAGCTCATAATATATCTGCAGGAGTTTCCGGTGGTATTTCTCCATCTGTATGCATATGGCTTATAGAAAAAGCTGAAACAAAATTCGCAGCCGGCATCTACCTTGCCATCTGCGCACTAATTAGCTTGATATCTGTGCTACAAATTAAAGATAATGATAAAAAAGTTGATTGGTAAATCTTCCCTTTCTATCATCTTTTGTACCTTGGGTATTTTAATTCCAATATATTTGGTTATATTTCTACACAAATCTCTAGTCCAATTGATAAAATTGGAATATTTTGTGATCTAAGTGAAATTAAAAAACGGTTCTACTCTACTATAGGTAGAGTACTTCTATTTAGCAGCCAAAGATAGAAAATATTGATTCCCTTCCTGTTTAGGTGCTAATTCTACTCTTGCAATATCTTCAGTATCCCTAATCAACCGTTTGAATTTATCCAGCCCAACTTCAGTGTTTATGAGCTCTCTACCTCTAAATTTCATTGTGACTTTGATTTTATGCCCATGTATAAGAAAATCCCTTACTTGACGTAATTTTGTTTCATAGTCATGATCACCAATATTAGGACCTAACTTAATTTCCTTTACAGTTAATATCTTTTGCTTCTTTTTTGCTTCACTTGCTTTTTTTTTTGCATCGTATTTTTGCTTGCTATAATTCAAAATTTTACATATCGGGGGAATCAAATTAGGCACAATTTCCACTAAATCTAAATTAACATTTTGTGCAGATTCCAAAGCTTGCCCTATTGCCATCACACCAACCATGTTGCCATTCTGATCAATTAAGCGTACCTCTTTAGCAGTAATAAGTTCATTAACTCTATTTTTTTTGATTTGCAAGTTTTAACTCCTTTAACTTAAATTAATACCTCTTAATAAGAGCTCAGTAGCTTCTTTATAAGAAAAGGACTGTTGCCTATCCGACCCTAAATTCCTTACCGATACCGTTCTATTTGCAACTTCATCTTTACCAACTATCCATAATATAGGAACCTTACTTGAGCTATACAAGCGTATTTTATAACTAATTTTCTCATTTGTTAAATCCATTTTAACTCTAATACCATGCCTTTTTAAAATACTGTTAATTTCCTTAGCATAGCTATTAGCTTCATGTGTAACGGTTAGGATAGCAAGCTGTATTGGAGCGAGATACAATGGAAACTGTCCCGCATGATGTTCTATCAGGATGCCAATAAAACGTTCAAATGTTCCAAGAATCGCTCTGTGTAATATAACAGGGTGATGCTTTTGCCCATCCTCTCCTATATAAAAAGCTCCGAGATGTTCTGGTAAAATAAAATCTACCTGTAACGTCCCACACTGCCAGCTTCTGCCTATTGCATCTTTTAAAATAAACTCCAACTTTGGACCATAAAATGCACCTTCACCTGGATTTAGCTTATAACTGAGCCCTGCTTTCTTAACAGCTTCTAGCAGCGCTTCTTCAGCTTTATTCCATACCTCACTATTCCCTGCCCTAATACTTGGGCGATCTGAGAATTTTAGAGAAATTTCGTTAAATCCTAGCTCTGAGTATACTTCTTTCAAAAGGTTGCAAAACATTACAGTTTCAGAATTGATTTGTTCTTCCATGCAAAAAATGTGTGCATCATCTTGTGTAAAGCCACGTACCCTCATCAGCCCATGCAATGAACCTGAACTTTCATTCCTATGACACACTCCAAATTCTGCCATACGTATTGGTAAATCACGATAACTTCTGATGCGTGAGTTAAAAATCTGTACATGACAAGGACAATTCATAGGCTTTATTGCTAGCTTTTTATTTTTAACTTCATCAACAATAAACATATTGTCGCGAAACTTATCCCAATGTCCAGACTTTTCCCACAGTTCTTTGCTTATTAAAATTGGAGTTTTTACTTCAAAATAACCATTATCTACTAATTTCTTTCTCATATAAGATTCGAGCAGATTGTATAAGATACATCCCTGTTCATGCCAAAAAACCTGTCCAGCAGCTTCTTCTTGAATATGGAATAAGTCCATATCTTTAGCGATCCTGCGGTGGTCTCGTTTTTCTGCTTCTTCTAGACGCTTAAGATAAGCATTTAATTCACCTTTATCTCTCCATGCAGTACCATATATTCTCTGTAATATTGGACCATGAGAATCTCCACGCCAATGTACTCCTGCAACTTTCATAAGTTTAAATGCTTTAACTCTACCAGTTGAAGGAGAGTGTGGACCGCGACATAAGTCAATGAAATTGCCTTGTCTATAAACAGTTATATCTTCACTTTTTGGTATGAAAGAAATAATATCAACTTTATATCTCTCGCCTACACTACTAAAAAAATCAATCGCTTCTTTGTGAGTCCAAACCTCTCGGATAAATCTGCAGTCACCTTTTATGATTTCCTCCATTCTTTTCTCTATTTTACTGAGATCATCCATAGTAAAGGTGCAATCTGTAGCAAAATCATAGTAAAAGCCATCCTTAGTTGTTATTCCAACAGCAGTTTGAGTATTACAGAAAAGCTCCTTCACCGCTTGGGCCATTATATGTGCAGCATCATGCCTTATTATATCTAAAGCTATTTCATCACCAAATTGTATTACCTCTACTTCTGCATTAGATTCGATTTCTCGCGAGAGATCATACAATTCCCCATTTACCCTCAAGGCAATAGCTTCCTTCAAAATATCTAGCTGTAATATATCAAAACCAGTAACTTTGCTGTTATATTTTCCTACTTCTTTCCCAGCTGAGAATGTAACTTTTATCATCTGTTTTAGAAATAAGGCCTATTCTTTTTCAACTTAAGTTGAATTGCTTTCTCCCAGATTTCACCATTGTGCAATAATTTTTCCTTGTTGTATATTAGCTCCTTCCTTGTTTCTGTTGCAAACTCAAAATTAGGACCTTCAACAATTGCATCAACTGGACATGCTTCTTGACAAAGTCCACAGTATATACACTTTGTCATGTCAATATCATAACGTGTGGTACAACGACTTCCATCTTCTTTTTCTTCTGCTTCGATAACTATTGCTTGAGCAGGACAGACAACCTCGCATAACTTACAAGCTATACATCGTTCCTGACCATTTGGATACTTACGTAACGCATGCTCACCACGAAATCTTGCGCTTAGATGACCCTTTTCCATAGGATACTTCAGAGTAACCTTTGACTTGAACATGTATTTCAATGTAATAGCGAAACCTTTAATTAACTCTACAAAGAACCAATAACGAACCAATTTCCTGAGCATAAAGTACTTAAGACTTATACAAATGATTATAAATTATATCACAAGTTTTCAAAAGACCTTTTTTCTTGCTTAACTTTGGATCTAATTTGAATCAATTACCTTCATTCCTACTATATTATACCCTGAATCAACGTGCAGAATTTCTCCAGTAGTACCACTACTTAAGTCACTCAGTAAGTATAATGCTGCTTTTCCAATATCCTCTATTGTAACGTTACGTCTAAGTGGAGCATTGTTTTTGTTCCATTTTGATATGAAGTGGAAATCACTTATTCCAGAAGATGCTAAAGTCCTAACTGGACCGGCAGAGATAGCGTTAACTCTAATGTTCTTAGGGCCTAAGTCATAGGCTAGATATTTTACACTTGCTTCAAGTGCAGCTTTACACAAACCCATAACATTGTAGTTCGGTATAACCTTTTCAGCACCATAATAGGATAAAGTAAGCAAACTACCAATATTTCGCATCATTTTCTCAGCTCTTTGAGCCAGAGCAGTAAAAGAATAGCAAGATATATGCATTGCATTGAGAAAGTTGTTTAATGAAGTATTAACATACTTACTACTTAATTCACTTTTATCAGAAAATGCAATCGCATGTACCAAAAAATCGAGAGTGCCCCATTTTTTTTCTACTGCTTTAAAAACAGCATCTATAGTTACTTCATTCGCAACATCACAACTCAGTACTAATTCCACATTCAGTTCAATTGCTATTGGCAATAATCTCTCTTTTACTGTTTCATTTTGGTAGGTGATTGCGAGCTCAGCTCCGTGTTCTGAGAGAATTTTTGCTATACCATAGGCTATCGATCTCCTATTCGTTATTCCAGTTACCAATCCCTTTTTACTTTTCAATAAAGTTGCCGTCATAGAACCATTTATTTCCTAAAATTTGAAATACTAATTAAGCAAAGTCAAGGTATTACTGCTAAAAAAATCAACTTCTGAAGTCATGAAACATATCGTAAACTTGACTGAGCATAAGTCTATCAATAGAGCTAAAGCTTTTAAGCTTGGAACTTTTGCAAAACAATAAACTCCTTTATTTAGAGCTAAAGTTTTGCTATCTTCAAATTTTAATAATTTTAAATTAATGAACATAAGCAAAAACGAGTTTTTATTCCTCCCACTTGGAGGAGTAGGCAGAATTGGAATGAATGTTAGTTTATATCACTGTCAAAGCAAGTGGATCATGATTGATCTTGGCATTGGCTTTGCTGACGAAACTACGCCTGGTATCGAACTTCTCATCGCTGATGTAAGCTTTATTGCTCAAAGAAAAAAGGACTTACTTGGAATAATAATCACACACGCACACGAAGATCACTGCGGTGCAATTCCCTATCTATGGGAAGAATTGCAATGTCCTATATATGCAACGAACTTTACAGCTAATTTCCTCAAGGAGAAGTTAAAGGAGTTTCAATTGGAAAGTATGGTACCTGTAAGAGAGGTGAATACAAACAGTAGCCTAAATTTAGGTCCCTTTACTGTCGAGTTCATAAATGTAACTCATTCAATTCCTGAAGCCCATTCGATATTAATTAGCACTGATATAGGTAGCGTGCTTCATACTGGCGACTGGAAATTCGACCACAAACCTGTTGTTGGATTAACTTCTAACATAAATCGCCTAAGAGAGATTGGTGATAAAGGCGATCTACTTGCAGTAATTTGCGATTCAACAAACATACTAAGTAAATGTAATCCTAAGTCAGAAGGTGAAATTTACGATAATATTTACCGAATAATTAGGCAATCTAAAAAATTGGTAGCTGTATCACTTTTCGCTTCAAATGTTGCTCGAATTGAAACGATAAGCCAGGCTGCAAAGGCACTAGATAGAAAAGTCGTTTTACTTGGCAGGTCTTTATGGAGAATAGTAAAAGTTGCTCAAGATAGCGGATATTTAATCGATTCTGCTCATTTTTTTGAAGCAAAAGATGCAGCAGATCTACCAAGAGAAAAGCTATTGTTAATTTGTACTGGATGTCAAGGTGAACCAATGGCAGCGACCTCAAAACTTGCTCATAAGAGGCACTATGCATTTAAAATACAACGGGGCGATACAATAATCCTTTCATCAAGAATCATACCTGGAAATGAAACTCGTGTACATAATATGCTCAACGCTTTTGTTGAGATGGGAGTGGAAGTTATTACTGAAAAGACAGAGCATATTCATTCTTCTGGACATCCAACAAAATCAGAACTAAGGGAGATGTATTCTTTGATAAAACCAAAAATGTCTATTCCAGTACACGGAGAGTATATTCATACTCATGCACATGTAAAATTCGCGAAGGAGTGCGGTGTGAAAAAAGCAATAATGATTACACCAGGGGATATTGTAAATTTAGAAAATGGAGAAAAGATTGATGCAATTGACGTTAATTATTTTTGTATTGATGGTACATTGCTACGTTACCCAGAAGGTAGCGTTATAAAAATGCGTAAGAGGATGAGGGATGCAGGAGCTATTGTAGTGACAGCAGTTGTCAATAAAAAAAATAAATTACTTGTTAAGCCAAAGGTATTTACACCTGGTGCTTTTGAAGCAAAAGAGGATGCAGCTATTATACAGAGGATTACAAAAGCAGTTGAGTCAGCGTTTAGTTCAAGGTCAACAAGGAAAATAAGAAATAAGATTGAGAGTTCAATATTTAGTATCCTAAATGAATACCTACTAAAAAAGCCCATAATTAAAGTTCAAATAGAACAGGTGTAAAACTGGTAAAGTGTACTTCTGTTCATCTACCGTTCACTTCTCTTCATTATTTTTGCTTTATTTTCCAAAGCTATTTTATATATATATTTGTAGATATGCGACTAGATGTTATTAGCACTCCTCTTTCTTATGAATATCTAAATAGCTTTGGAAAATAAAGCAAAAACATTGCAAAATAGTTAAGGTAAATTTACTTATTTTCAGCTTATTTCATGAACACTAGTTCATAGCTCTTGAAATCAAATTTAAAACCTAGAAATGGTTCATTGGCTATAATGAGTCTAAATAGGATATTAATAGAGCATCAGGATCATCATTTATTTGTTGATTTCTTCAGTAAAGAAGATATTCATTTAGCCAATTGTTTTTCTAGAAAAGGATAAGAAAAACTATCCACCTTATCCAAGATTAAAATATGACGCGCCCTAATACATTTCAGATGTAGTTTTGCTTTAAGGTTTTCCTAATAGTTAATAAAACAGTTATAACCTATCACTTATCTAATGATAAAATCAATACAGTGTTTTTAGGTTTTAGCAGTAAGTTTGCAAAAAAATTACTATGAGATAGTCGTAAGTACTTTTCCTCATTACTATCCAGATCAAAAATACATGGCATTAATTCTGATATAAGTAAAGTTAAAAGTTCTATATAATAAGTTACACTAGAAAAGCGGAACTAAAAGGAAGCTAGCTTTAAAACAGAAAACATACACCATTCCTTGCTTAGTTACCAAAAGAAGATACGTCAACATCTACAAAAACCCAAATATGAAAATTTCAATATGGATTCCAAGATAGTAGAAAAAAGAATACCTACTTTAAAAGTACAAAATTTAATTTTGTCATATCTGCTAGATTGTAGAAGTACTATTTTATAAAGGTAGAATCGCTTAAGCAATTCAAGTCTATGCTTAGTAAAGTCAGTAAAAAAGTCGGAAACATCTCTACACAAATATTTTAACTAATAAACTAATCTTACTTTAAACTATCGATTGCTTACTCAGATTTTCTAAAAAGTCCGTGATTACACCAGAAATTAAAGTTGGTGTAATGATTATATTCCCTTACCACTTTCATGTTAATGGTACATAAACTCATGGTAGATATAGTAATTTAATTCTTAAAATATAAATTCAACTTCTGCAGTTAACACTTAGCGAGAAGTTTTTAAATATCTACAACTAAGCGCTAGTTATTCTATGGCAGAGATATATAGAACAAAACAGAAGAAACTGATACTGATCATTAATATTTCTATACACAACCACATGAATTAAAAGTATTGACCTGTAGCATAAGAATTAAATAGCTATAAAAGCAACAAGATAACCTAAAAGTCTCATTTATCTTTCAGCAACACTACTTGATGGATAAATATTCTGTAGCAGTTCGACAAAATGACATCGATGTTTTTATCGCACTGATTTTGTTCTACTGGTACTTTAATTCTCATATTAATATATTCTCTGAAAGTCTCTGTCTCTTCTAGAAACCCTTCCCTTTGGGGGACACTTAGCTCTTGTATAGCAACCACTTGTTAATTTTCATTGTAAGTTTTTAATAAGGTATATATTCTTAGATAAGCTATTAACTATAAAATATATCTTTAAGCTTTATTATCAACAAATAAAGTAGCATAGGAGCTTCTGTTTTTAGCATTATTAACTTCTTAAGCCCAAATGGATATGTTAAAGGAACAAAATAAAATATTTACAAATCTAAATGGTAAAGAAACTCCACTTCTTGAAAGTGCAAAAAAGCTTGGCAGTTGGCAAAAAACAAAAGAGTTATTAGATTTAGGGTCTGAGAAGATCATCAATGAGGTAAAAAAGTCTGGCTTAAGAGGTAGAGGAGGTGCAGGATTTCCAACAGGTCTTAAGTGGAGCTTTATGCCTAGAAATCCCTCAAAAGGGCAACCTGTGTATTTAGTAGTCAACGCAGATGAATCAGAACCAGGCACATGCAAAGATAGAGATATATTGAGGTATGAGCCACATAAATTACTTGAAGGGATTCTCTTAGCTAGCAAAGCAATCAACGCATCAACTGCATATATTTATATCAGAGGTGAATTTTACAACGAGTACCTAATTTTAAAAAAAGCACTTAAGGAAGCTTACCAAGAAGGCTTAATTGGGAAAAATGCTTGTAACTCAGGTCATAACCTTGACATATTTATTCATAGAGGAGCAGGAGCCTACGTATGTGGAGAAGAAACAGCTCAACTTGAATCAATTGAAGGGAAAAAGGGCTTCCCTCGCATGAAGCCACCATTTCCTGCAGATGTTGGACTTTTTGGCTGCCCAACTACAATAAATAACGTTGAAACCATAGCTATGGTTCCAGATATTTTGCGTCGCGGAGGATGGTGGTTTGCATCTCTTGGGAAACCAAACAATACTGGTACTAAGATTTTTAGCATTTCAGGACACGTAAATAATCCATGTAACGTTGAAGAGGAGCTAGGAATTCCACTACGTGAATTAATTGAAAGATATGCAGGTGGAGTGCAAGGGGGCTGGGATAATTTGCTTGCTGTAATACCAGGTGGATCTTCAGTTCCATTAATTCCAAAATCTATATGTGACACCATTGAAATGGATTTTGATTCATTAAGAGCTGTACAGTCAGGACTTGGTACTGGAGCTATAATAGTAATGAATAAATCAACTGATATAATAGCTGCAATAGAGAGGTTGTCACACTTCTATATGCATGAATCATGCGGACAATGTACACCATGTCGTGAAGGTACTGGATGGGTATGGAGAATCATGAAAAGAATGGTAATAGGACAAATTAATCTCGATGAAATAGATAAGTTACTCAATCTTACAACTCAAATAGAAGGACATACAATCTGTGCACTTGGTGACGCTGCAGCTTGGCCAGTTCAAGGATTAATAAGACACTTTCGTGACTTAATTGAAAAAAGGTCTCGATCTAGCAGAAACTTTATGAGAAAATCGAAACCAAAGGAAAAATTAGGTATAAAGATTACTTGATAAATTTTACTATACTACTTTTTCTAACCAAAGGCATTCAACTATCCATTAGTAATTTGGATAGCAAAAGTGTGCACAGAAAATGTCTCATATTCAATCTCTTTTATGTACATCTTATGTCTTTACTAAATTCCGTCCAGAAGCTTTATGATGAAAGTGTACTTATAGGTTATTTGAAGACAATATAAAAGAAAATGCAAACTGATGAGCATGTAGCTACCTACTATAGAGCTATTTTAACACCTTTTCTCAATCTATAAGTTTCATAAATAAAAATCAATTCATAATACTTAATGCAGAGTGAGCCTTTATTACACATTCACTTGGCTGAAAGTAAGCCTTCTAGGCATAAGGTTAAACTGCTTTGGATAATACTTCTTTGACAAACTTAAAACCCAAATATTTATGAAACTATGAAAGGTACTAAAATTACACCTTTTTTCCCTCAAACTCACATAGGTCATGAATTATGCACGCCCTACACAATGGTTTTTGTGCTCTGCAAGTATATCTACCATGCAAAACTAGCCAGCGATGAGCATAAAATAGATATTTCCTTGGAATTAAATCCAAAAGAGATTGCTCCGTTTTGAACGCATCTTTTTCTTTTACAAGTCCAATTCTATTGCTCACCCTAAAAACGTGGGTGTCAACTGCCAATGTTGGAATGCCAAGCACGGAATTTAAGAATACATTAGCACTCTTCCTTCCTACTCCTGGTAAAGAAAGCAAGTCTTCAAAATTTGTAGGAACTTTACTATTGTACTGCTCAACTAATATTTTGCTGAGCTTAACTATATTTTTTGTTTTAGAATTACATAAACCGATGCTATTTATGCGCTTCCTTAGCTCATTTTGCCCGAGGATTAGCATCCTCTCCGGTGTATCAGCAATACTAAATAGCTCTTTTGTAATTCTATTAACACTCACATCAGTTGCTCTAGCTGATAAAATCAGCGCAGTTAGCAATGTAAAATGATTGGTATAGTTTAATTCTATTTTTGGTGTAGGATTCGATTGACTGAACTTTTCGAACACTAATTCTATTTTCTTTAAGTCCATTTATAGAGCTAAAAGCTTATATTACACTGTTTATCATGTAAATCAAATCACTTGAGGCTTGTACTATTGCTTAGTGTTATCGTTGAATAAACAAGTTTGCTCATAGAAGTCACTTTCAGTTGATTACTAGTCGCATCTACAAAATATTTTCTAACAACAGGCATTACAGCTTTAAGAATTGAACTAATTTCATAGATTAGCTCCATTTTGGATTCTATTTCCTAAATCTTCAGCAAAACTTTTTCATATTTTTTAACATATATTTCTCAACTTTTTTAGAAACAACAAGCTAGAACTCCAACTAATATTATTAATACAAATAGAGAAAACATACTTACACCTAGAGTAGCCTTTCAGTAATAAGATTTACTAAGAAGTAAATAGAAAAAGCACTGAAACAGGTAAAATTTCTCTGTATAGCTAAATATTTTTCTGAGCCTTTCCAGGCAAGAAGTCCACTTTTTAAAATACAGACATTAATTTATTGTAATCTCCTGATTATTTCCCTTTTAGGGATGCTCAATTTTTAAATAATTTCCCACTAGAACCAATATGATGCAAAATATCAATCATTTTCAGCATTAATGCTTATCTTAACAAAGGGACAAAAGCCCCTTTTCTTTAACTCTTGGTGAGCTTTATAAATTTGGTCAAACATATTCCTGCTTACACTCATAAAAACAATTTACAAAAACAATTTCACATATTACTTCTTCAAGAATTAACTAAAAATAGTAAACCTTACTTATATCTAACAAACTTTTATTCTCAATACATTAAAAACACTGCCATCTAAATATTGTCTAGTTGTTGAAAATGCTAATATACTACACTACATACAAATAATATGTACCTAATACAGGCATAAAGTGATTGACAATTAACTAAACAAAAAAACCTTCTTCCCCATCATATAAATATAATTTATCTATTCTTACTACATCAAAGCTGTTTTCTTCAAGTTTGATTAGCAAGTTATTTGGTCGCTTAAAGATTTTGAGCCTCCTGGCCAAATTGCAAGCCCTTTTGAGTATATTGCTATAATTTTCGGATTGCCTAATGCAAATAACCTCACCAGACGATCAAGACCTTCTGATCTATTCCAGGCAATTGTTATATCACTACCAACCAACTCCCTAACCTTGTAGTCCTTTCTATAATCATCACACGCCTCACTCACTTTACTACTATCTTTGCTGAATCATTGATGAGAAATCCACGCAAAGTTTTAGGATTTTTTCCAAAATTATTCACAACAGCTTCTGCAAATTCCCTTGTACTAACTTTCTGTTTGCTCTTTCCTTCCTTATAAAAATCAGCAGTATGTATGCCATCTTCCAGAGTTTTTAGCCACGCATTGTAAATTAACTTTGCAGCACTTACTTGACCTATGTAAATCAGCATATGGACTGCAGCATTTAAAAGACCGGAAGGATTAGCCATGTTCTTTCCTGCAATATCAGGAGCAGAACCATGAACTGTTTCAAACATTGCATATTCACTATCAACATTACTACTTCCAGCTAATCCCACAGAACCAGAAATTTGTGCCATTATATCTGATAATATATCACCATACAAGTTTCCGGCTACTATAACGTCAAAATTTTCAGGCTCTGTGGCAACACGTGCTATTCCAATATCGACTTATAATGTTCTGATTTTATAAGACTGTAATCTTTTGCAATTCTGTTAAATACTGAGTGGAAAGTACCATCTGTCATTTTCATTATGACATCTTTAGTTAAACAAGTTACTTTCTTTCTATTATGCTTTTTCGCATATTCAAAAGCATATCTGCATATCTTCTCTAAGTTGGACTTAGTAATAATCTTAGCGCATTGGTAAGAGTCACCAGTAAGCCTATACTCTATCTCTGTGTAAATGTCTTCCTCATTCTCACATATTATAATGATATCAAATTTGTTGAACCTACTTTCTATAATAGGATGATACGAAATATATGGCCTGATGTTTGCATATAGTCCAAGATTTTTTCTAAGCGTAACATTTAAACTTTTATGTCCCTTCACCCTGAGGAGCTGTTGTCGGAGACTTAAGCAATATCTTTGTCCTTTTAATAGACTTCCATCCACTTGGAGAAATCCCGTGAGACCATCTCTTATAGTAAAGAAGCTTTCCTATTTCAATAATATCCACTGAAATTTTTGCCCCCTGCCCTTGCACAATACTGATAGTACCATCTCCATAATTTCTGGTCCGATACCATCACCATACGCAACCGTGATTGGTGTTGACATAACTTTTCTTATTAGAAAATGACTGTCTATATTAATCCAAATAACAGAGTAAGACAAGAGATCAATACCATCAAACTAACATACTTATGCCTATTCAATAACATATATACTATATAACTAGCTTATAAAGGTAAATCAATAGTACTAAAGAAGATATCAAAGTGATTTATACAGAGTATACAAAGGTACTGTAAGATTACTTAGTTTTTATGTTCCTTTTCTTCCTTACTTGGCAAATCCACTTGCATATTTGTGAAAAGATCTTCACTAGAAAGCTAAATAACTAGCAACAAAATGCTATCTACAACTCGCATAGTGAATACAAAATATAACGTTAATATTAACAAAACTTGATAAGCAAATCGAACTATTGTGTAATACGACACACCAAAAACAATTATATGATGTTCTATAAGGGAAATATTGAAGTATTTGTTCCAAGACTTATCTAAAACCATTATTGGTTAGTCACTTCTATATCTTTATAATCTAGCTCATTTTGCTTTTGTTTACGTTATTAACCAATGCAAACAAATGTTCTATAGCAAATTTTGAAACATGGTAGCAATAGATTGTGAATTCATTAATATTTTTATATGCTATAAAAATAGCAACTCTAATAATATCCTTTTCACTAGATGAGATAGCTAAATTAGTACTTATGGACTTACGGTATATAGTACATGTATTTCAAAAAAGAGCAAAGTTCACTACTAGTTATGTACTTGACAGCACAAATTTTGATAACTCTATAGCCATATTTATCTATTAGTCTATGTATGATTTATTGATACTTTTTCGTTACCTACTGATGGAGACATGAAGATGTAAAGTCTTTTGATAACATCAATAAGTATATGAAAGCCAACTAGAATACAAGGACCTACTAAAGCTTCTGGAAGAATATACCATAGAAATCTTTTATATACTAGAGAACTTGCTAATGATATGCGATAATATACATTATAACATAACATTGATCTAGCATTAAATGAAATATGAAAGTTGTATAACATACAAAAACTGTACTCTTCTGCTGGAATTTAGGCCTAATTTACTTCCCTTAGCCAGCACAATGTTTCATATATGTAATCTAACTGTTACTCTAGATAAGATTTCAGATTTCAAGATATTATAAATTCTATTCCCTGATCAAGTAGAGTATCCTTTAAAATAAAAGGCAAAAAGTGATATGACAAGCATATTTCTGATGAGAAATAGATTTTCTAGAAAAGAAAGAATTCATTTTACAATAATACTACAATACAGAAAATGTGCAGCATAGCAAGAACTAACATATATTGGAACTGTGGTAATAGAAAGCACAAAAACTTACTATATGGATACAGTAGAGTATAAAATAAAAAAATACTAATCAATTCATTAAAGTAAAAATTTATATACGCTAAAGTTAATCTTGGTATAGGATTGGATGGCAAAAAATAAATAAATATAAATCAGAAATTAATGTAATAACAGCTATGGAATAACACTAAAAAATATTAGTGTGAGATGATAAAACATAAATACGAAATAGGATGTAATCATGACAATAAGGTAGAATAATCGAGAGTAGAGACTAAATCATTACTTTAAAAGTAAACTTAGTTTCTATCAAATATAGAATAGTAGGAAATTATTAATGTATCATTTTAGTTGTATAACTTGCAAGAGTATTAAAAATAAGACAAATAATTTCTTATAAAATGAAATTTAAATGGAATCCAAAAGATATAATGTGGTACAGAACAAAAGACATTTACAAATGAAATACTTCTCAGTATGTGAATGAACCTTGCATTTTATACATCTAATTTGTATTCTAAATAAAGGGAGCGGGGCATAGCGCAGCCTGGTAGCGCATTTGGTTTGGGACCAAAGGGTCGGGAGTTCAAATCTCTCTGCCCCGACTTTTACATTAATTTTAATGCGTTTTAAAAATTTGCTGGCAACTTACCTTAATCAATTAAGTCTTATGCCTCTCATTAATATATCTATCGTATCCATGACTTACAATTACCTACTGCTAATGTCTAGACTATTAGTTACATTCTTATAAACAATTTTACAAGATGCTAGCTACTATATAATATAATCAAAGTTCTCTCAATATTCACTATGATTAGAGCTGTACAAATTAAAAAAACCGGAGGAATAGAAGTACTAGAGTTTGTTAATAAAAATATAAGTGAGCCAAAAAGCGAAGAGGTTTTGGTACGTCATACAGCTATAGGTTTAAATCGTTACGATCTTGAGCATAGAAAAGGCATTCGTGAAATTAAAAATTTTCCTTCAGTACTTGGAGTAGAGGCAGTTGGTGTTGTTGAAAAGCTTGGTAATGAAACAAGCAACTATCTAAAGATTGGGGATAGGGTTGGATATTGCACAGCTCCACCTGGGGCATATTGTGAGAGGCGTATCATACACCAGAAATACTTGGTAAAGATTCCAGACGAAATATCGGATGAAATTGCAGCAGCAGTACTATTCAAAGGCATGGCAGCTCACTATTTAGTCAACCAATCTTATAAAATAAAGCCTGGTGCTGTTGTTCTTGTACATGGAGCTAGTGGAGGATTAGGACAGATAATATGTCAATGG
The DNA here is from genome assembly GCA_013365365.1 of Cruorifilaria tuberocauda. Taxonomy (NCBI): domain Eukaryota; kingdom Metazoa; phylum Nematoda; class Chromadorea; order Rhabditida; family Onchocercidae; genus Cruorifilaria; species Cruorifilaria tuberocauda. Next base: position 286,923 of record JABVXU010000032.1, read on the forward strand.
GCAAGTAACAAAAAAGGAGTAGTGATAGGTTCCGTAAGTTCTGATGAAAAAATAAAGATAGCTTTACAAAATGGCTGCAGGTACGCAATAAATTACCACGACAATAACTTTATTCCTAAGGTCATGGAGATTACACAAAGTAAAGGAGTAGGTGCAGTATATGATCCTATAGGCTATACTACAAGGAAACTTTCTTTCAATTCTCTAGGAGAATTTGGCATATATGTCTCCTATGGAGAGATATCAGGTAGTGCTTCTATTAGCTTCTCTTTGCTTAGTTCACGTTCACTATTTGCTACAGGAACATCAATATATCATTATAAGCATAACAGATTCACACTAGTACTTACTGCAGTAGAAATCTTTGAGATGATCAAAAAAAAGACTTTGAATGTAAGGATTAATAAAAAGTATAAATTCGATGAGATAATAAAAGCTCACCTTGATATGGAAAATAGAAAAACAGCTGGGTTAAATATCATAAAAGCCCCTTAAGGGAGTTAAGGCTTACATTTTAGCAGTAGTCAATGCTATTCTTAATTATCTCAACATTCTCATTCGGTAGTTCTTTGATGAATCTCGAAGTATACATTGATTGCCATTGATTATTCATTTCTCTTCTGCTTACACATGAAATAATTAATCTCTCTTTTGCTCTGGTTATTCCAACATATGCGAGCCTTCTTTCTTCCTCTAAAGCTCTACCACTTTTATCTTCAAAAGATTTTTGGTGTGGGAATAATCCTTCTTCCCAACCAGGTAAAAATACACATGGAAATTCAAGTCCTTTAGCTGCATGAAGAGTCATAATGTATACATTATCTCCACTACCCATGTTATCCACATCCATCACTAAGCTTATATGTTCCAAAAAAGCTGTAACATTATCGAAATTTTTCAGAGATGAAATAAGCTCTTTAATGTTTTCTATCCGAGCTATACCTGTCATCTCCTCTACATTTTCAAGCATTTTTATGTATCCTGATTGATTTATCAGAATTTCAACAAATTTATGTAATGGTTTTACATTTGCTATCTCTTTCCAAATATCAATCTTATTTAGAAAATCATTGAGTGATAGCTTAATTCTCCCAGTGATCTGATTGTCTTTAACCAAGGCTTTTGCCGCTTCAAAAAAAGAAGTCTTATTATCTTGAGCAATCATATATATCTTTTTTAGAGTCATATTCCCTATGTTTCTCTTTGGAAGATTCACAACCTTTTCAAAAGCTAAGTCATCATTGTTGTTTATAACAAGCCTTAGATATGCAATTATGTCTCTAACTTCCTTCCGCTCATAGAATTTTACACCGCTTATAATCTTATATGGAATTGAATATTTCATAAAATACTCTTCCAAAATTCTAGTTTGAAAAGTAGCTCTTACCAGTACGGCAACTTCATTAAATCTATACTTACCAAGATTTAATATCCATTTACTTATGAACTTTGCTTCAGCTTTGCTATCCCATAATTTTACTAGATTTACCTTTTCTCCATCAGAATTTGTTGTCCATAACTTTTTTTCTAAGCGTGTTTTATTATGATTAATAACATATAATGCAGTCGCGAGTATGTGATATGTCGATCTATAGTTATACTCCAACTTAACGGTTTTTGTATTTTTAAAATCATCAGAAAATTTCAGAATATTTTCAATTTCTGCACCGCGCCAACTGTATATTGATTGATCATCATCCCCTACACAGCAAATATTTGAATGTCCTCTTGCTAAATACCTTAGCCAAAGATATTGTATTGCATTTGTGTCTTGGTACTCATCTACCATAATGTACTTGAACTTGTTTTGGTAGTATGATAAGGTTTTAGCCTTTTGCTTAAAAAGCTGTATATTATATAATAGTAAATCACCAAAATCAAGAGAATTAAGGTACCTTAACCTTTCTTGGTACTGGTAATAGATTTTAAGTGCAGTCACATATAAAGACCTAAATGATTGAATGCTCTCTACCTCATGTGGGAATAAACATTTCTCTTTCCACTTCTGGATAATACTCATAACAGTCTTACACTTTCCTAATGAGTAATCAGAGTTTACTTCATTAATAATATTTTTTATTACCTGTAATTGTTCATCCATACTAATGATGGTAAAATTGGAACTGAAACCTACGACTTCAGCATGACAGCGTAAGATTTTCGCTGCAATTGCATGGAAGGTACCAAGCCATGGTATGCTTACACCTGTGAGTTCAAAAACTCTCGATAACATTTCATTTGCAGCTTTATTAGTAAATGTAACTGCTAATATTCCATCAGGACTAGCATAGCCATTTCTAACTATATGTGCTATCCTTGAAGTAAGGGTTTTCGTTTTCCCAGTTCCAGCACCAGCCAATATTAAAATTGGTCCGTTTACATTAGATACAGCTAATTGCTGCTCTTGATTTAGCAGTGAAAAATAACTATCCATTGTGCTATAGATTATCACTTGTAAGGTTAAACATATCTAAAATATTGAAAAGGTCATATTAAATATGATGATAAAAATATATACTTAAAGTAAAGCATAATGAAAGACCAAATCCTAGCGATTCTATTCTGCAGTATTGAGCATTTGTTGAGCTATAGCAACTTAATTTGACCAAAATCATGCTTATTGATAGATAAAGCAGAATTCTTTATAGCTCGTGCGTATCGCACTTGCACTTGCATTTCTGTTTTCTAATCTAACTCCAACAGAAAGTTTTGAGACAAGGGAGCTAATATAACATCATAATAAGCTTTTTTACCCAAAGCTAGCCAATATGTTACTAAACTAAACTGTCATATGCTTTCCACATTCATGACATTGTTCCCAAAATTTGGCTAGTTTTATATGTTATATCTTTTTATAATCTAAATTATCTTAATAAGCTAAGACACTATTTTATTATGGGGAGCCCTTGCCTAGAAAATAAAAACTACTGAAAACATTAAACGATAGCACCATTGCATGGTGGGATTGGTAGGGCTCGAACCTACGACCAATTCGTTATGAGCGAACTGCTCTAACCAATTGAGCTACAATCCCCACTTATTTGCATATACATAAAAACAAATTTGTCTGTCAGCTTATCTTGTTATTAACCCAACTTGATAAATCATTTATTATACCAACCTTACGCGCAATTTCTTTACCGTCCTGAAATATAATTAAAGTAGGTATAGATTGAATCCCGTACTTACTTGGCACATCAGTCTCTCCATCTACATTGAATTTGCAAACCTTAACCTTACCTTTTTTATCTCGAGCTAATTGCTCAATATATGGCATTAAACTTTTACACGGTCTACACCATTCTGCCCAAAAATCTACTAACACAAACCCTTTACAGCTAATAACTTCAGAATTAAAGCTTTGATCATCTACTGATGTAATATCTTCACTCATAAAACACCTAACTCAACTCATACAGTATAGCATAATTATCAGTAAATAATCAATTAAATTACTGCCAAATAGCTAAAATTATTATAAAACATATAGGCAAAAATTCCATCACATCTGGTGATTAAAAATATCAACGTTTCCCCAACCCATTAAATCTAGTTTGACACGAGTAGAAAGAAATTCAAAGCACTTTTTTGCTAATTCTTTCCTATTTTCACGTTCTAGCATCGAATCTAGCTTTTCTTTTATTTTATGAAGGTATAAAACATCAGATGCAGCGTAACTTTTTTGCTTATCTGTCAAATTTTTACTTCCCCAATCAGAAGATTGATACTGCTTGTTCAATTTTATATCAAGTAGTTCTAGGCATAACTCCTTTAAACTATGATTGTCTGTATAGGTACGAACTAAACGCGAAGCTATTTTTGTGCAATAGCATGGGAGGGCCCAGGTTTTCAAATAATAATGTATTATACTAATATCAAACCTTGCAAAGTGAAATATTTTAGTTATATTGTCATTACTCAATAATTTTTTTAAATTTGGAGCAGCATAACTGTTTCTGAACTGGATTAAGTGAGCATTCCCATCATTAAAGGAAAGCTGCACAAGGCATAATCTATCCCTGTTATGAAGCAAACCCATTGCCTCCGTATCAATAGCTATAGATCTTACATTATCCTGTATTAAACCATCCGGTAAATCATCTTCGTATACAAATATACCCATAAGATTTTGCGAAACGAAATATCAAAAGACTAATAATAATTGAAAGTTACTTTTAAGTACACAAATATATAAATACAGTTCCTTAAATTTTGGACATGCATATGGTTTACAAATTATTGTATATACCTATAATTTAAGAATTAGTTAACCTGCGGAAGTAGTTCAGTTGGCAGAACGCAACCTTGCCAAGGTTGAAGTCGAGGGTTCGAATCCCTTCTCCCGCTCTCCACTTTTAAAGTTTCTTAGTCAAAAATTCATTTATTTCTCTCACTCCCACCCCAGGCTTGGACATAATCTATGCAGGTTAATAATGAAAAAAGCTATAGCATTTATCATCCTATATTTAGACTTTTATCTACATAACCTTAAACTCATAAAAGATTATTAATTTTATTACCTATAAAGCAAAAACCTACTCATGAGGCAGTAAAAAAGTTAAGTAGGTCAGGAAGTATTTGGACATTAGCTATCAGAGTCTCTCACCTCTCTTTTCAGTAAGTTTCTAAAATATACAGCTAAAATTCTGTCTTATATTGCCTATTAAAAGGCACAAATAATAAACTGTAGTCTAACACATAACACGAATAAGCTTTCAATTAATCAATAACAGCTAACGCTTTTTCCGAAATGTCAATTTTTTCTATATTTGTCACTTTATCATCCTGACCAAATGAAATCTGCAGAGATTTACTGCTATACTTTCTGTTCCCAAGAAAATTAGATTGTTTAATTTTATATGAGATATAATACCAAATATTCTCGTCAAATTGAGACGTCAATGTTGGTGCTCCTAAAATATGAACTACTTTTTCTTTATTATCACCTATTTTTACCTTGCTCCACAATTCAGGACTAACGCCTGAAGCTCCATGATTATGAATAGTATGTGTACAGCTTATTAAAAATAACAGAACCAAGTATATTAATACTCTCATCCCTTTGATAGACAGGCAAATTATAATACACTAGTAAACTAGCTATAGTCAAATTTTATAAAAGTGAAATTGACTAATTTTGATATTACTCAATATAATATTAACTTTAGGAAATAACTAGGTATCATATGTCGTTGCTAGAATCAGACCCAATATATAAGCCTTTTAATTATCCATGGGCGTACGATGCGTGGCTACAGCAACAAAGAATACATTGGCTTCCAGAAGAAGTTTCACTTGCTGATGATATAAAGGATTGGAAAACAAAGCTTTCTAATATAGAAAAAAACTTGTTAACTCAGATTTTCAGATTCTTTACTCAAGCAGATATTGAAGTAAATAATTGCTACATGAGGCATTATACGAATATATTCAAGCCAACAGAAATATGTATGATGCTTGCAAGCTTTTCTAATATGGAGACTATACATATTGCAGCTTATTCATATCTCCTAGATACAATTGGTATGCCAGAAAGTGAATACCAAGCATTTCTAAAATATGAAGCCACAAGGAAGAAATATGAATATATGCTAGAATTTGAAGAGAGCAAAAAACACGATAAAAAACATGTGGCTAAAACTCTAGCAGTATTTGGCGCATTTACCGAAGGATTGCAGTTATTTGCATCATTTGCAATTTTGCTCAATTTTCAACGTTTCGGGAAAATGAAAGGCATGGGACAAATAATTGCTTGGTCAGCGCGTGATGAAACTTTGCATACCAATTCGATAATCAATCTATTTAATACGTTTATTAAAGAGAATAATGAAATTTGGAATGAGGAATTCAGAAAGGAACTGTATCTTGCATGTCGTACAATTGTTGAACTTGAAGACGAATTTATAAAGCTTGCTTTTAACTTAGGAGATGTTGAAGGATTATCTGCAAAAGAAGTAAGCAATTATATACGCTATATAGCAAACAGGAGACTAACACAATTAGGACTAAAACTCATATACGATATTAATGCCAATCCCCTTCCATGGCTTGATGAAATACTAAACGGAGTAGAACATACAAACTTCTTTGAAAACAGAGTAACAGAATATAGCCGTGCAGCAACTAAAGGCACATGGGAGGAGGTTTTTGCTGAAGCTGAAAATAATGCTAACGACAAAGAAGCCAATTAGCCTCTTGAATTATCTATTGTTATCCAAGTGGTTCTAGTTTATATCTGAAATTGATGAAACAAACTTTGAATGACTAGCTTTATGAAAGCGAATTAATTTACAATATATCTAAGCATATGAAACACTCATGCAAACTTAGAATACAAAGTAAATCTAAAAAGTTATAAATCGGAGCAGGTGTTTCTTTGAATCATAAATAAAAGGAGCCATAGCAAATATTTCAATAAGTATTTTTGGGTTTTGAATTAATTCTTTACTAAGAGAACAGAGTATACTTACCTACTGCATTTTTAATACCATTAATTTTGTATTTCTTATCACAACTTCCTTTATCTACTCTAAATTATAGATCATGGTACGATTAAAAGACATCATGTACATGAGTTATTATCACTAAGTATGGCAATTGGATGACCTCACTGTGTAGATGTTACTTCAGTCAACTAATAAATTGAATTCACCACTATATTAATCACAATGAACCATTTCTTGCAATAATTTATAGTACATTACTTCTAATTATAGAAGCTTACTGCAACTAATATTACCTAATAGGTGAAAACATATCTAATGAATTAATGAAAATTACCAAAGGAGGTCAATTTAAGACTCAGGCAAGTAACACAGAGTACCTCTACTGGATGGCAAGAGTTAGGTAAAGTAAATTTGATAATATCAGAAGCAACCTACAGAACGTTAATTTACCAGAGTAATTGCACCGTGGCAGTGTTTATACTTCTTACCTGAGCTACAAGGACATTTATCATTTCTTGAAACCTTAGGAAAAGTATTTCTTTTAGTGGAATGTAAGTTGTCTATCTCTTTGTCATTTGCTAACTTAAAGTGCGCTAAGCGGTAAATAGTAAGCTCTTTCCACTTCTCAAGCAGTGACTCAAACATCAAAAAAGCTTCACGCTTAAATTCATTCAGTGGGTCCTTTTGCCCCATGGCGCGTAAATTTACACTTTGCCTTAAGCTCTCTAAAATTGAAAGATGTTCCCTCCATAAATGATCAAGTGTCATAATCATTACCTGCTTTACTACCTTATTCCATAAGTCTGTAGTGTTGTGACTATTAAAGTACTTTTCTTTCTCATCAAAGAGCTCCTGTATCTTACCATTTATATAATCCAATGCTTCTTGTTTATTCAAAAATTCCTCCAGGGTATCTTTACTAAGTGTTATCCTATACCTTGTATAGAATTCTTTGATAATATCCTCAACATAATCTTCATAATAACCGCTTTGTACTATACTTTCTACCACTTCCTCATTTACTTCACTATACACTTCAAATAGATCATTAACATCATTACCTATAATATGATTCCTCTTCTCAAAAATAACTTTGCGTTGGCTATTAATTACATCATCAAACTTAAGTAGAGACCTTCGCACATCATAATTTCGCGCCTCAACTTTCTTTTGTGCTTTCTCAAGTGCCCTATTGAGCCATGGATGATGAATAGCTTCATTATTTTTTAGACCTACTCTTTGTAAAAAGCTTCTCATTCTATCAGAACCAAATATTTTCATTAAATCATCTTCAAGCGACAAAAAGAACTTAGAAAGTCCAGGATCACCTTGACGGCCAGAACGTCCACGCAATTGATCATCTATTCTTCTACTTTCATGTCTCTCGGTTCCAATAACACATAAACCACCAGCCTTTATAGCAATTTCCTTATCTTTCTCTACTCTTTGAACTATTTCTTGATATTTTTTTTCTTTCTCATCAGCATTCCTTATCTTTTTTAGTTCAATTTTCGCTATCATTTCAGCATTTCTACCAAGCTGAATGTCAGTTCCACGTCCTGCCATATTGGTTGCTATAGTAATACTACCTGGTGCCCCAGCTTGTGCTATTATGTATGCTTCTTGCTCATGATAACGAGCGTTCAATACTGAATGTTTAAGAGAGTGGCTTCGCAAAAGCGCAGAAAGCTTCTCAGAGTTTTCAATACTTACTGTACCTACAAGAACTGGTTGAAGCCGCTTATGGCATTTCTCTACAAATTTTAACACAGCATCAAATTTTTCTTTTTCTGTGCCATAAATTTCATCGTCAACATCTATCCTCTTTACAGGTAAATTAGTTGGGATCTTCACTACATTTAGCCTGTATATATCACGAAACTCTTCCACTTCCGTTGCTGCCGTTCCAGTCATACCAGAAAGTTTATTGTACATACGGAAGTAATTCTGAAACGTGATTGATGCTAAAGTTTGATTTTCGTGCTGAATCTCAAGATTTTCCTTTGCTTCAAGTGCTTGATGAAGACCATCAGAATATCTTCTACCTTCTATAATACGCCCTGTAAATTCATCAATAATCACTACCTTCCCATCCTTTATTATATAATCTCTATCAGCAGCAAATAGCTTATGTGCACGTAATGCTTGATCTACATAGTGTGTCATTATAATATTATTAGTATCATATAGTGAAGAATTTTCAGGAATGAGATTATATGATCTAAGTAGCTTCTCCACACGTGAAATACCATCTTCAGTAAGAAATACTGCTCTACCCTTTTTATCCACCTCATAATCAGAATTAGCTAATCTATTAACTATTTTGTTTATACGTCTATATATTTGATTATTTTCTTCAACTGGACCAGAAATAATAAGAGGAGTCCGTGCCTCATCGATTAATATGGAGTCTACCTCGTCCACTATTGCATAGTTGAAACCTCTTTGAACCATATCTTCCTGGGAAAATTTCATGTTATCACGCAGGTAATCAAAGGCAAGTTCATTGTTTGTTGAATACACAACATCCGAACTATAAGCTTTCCTCCTCTCTTCATCTGTCAAATCATTCGTGATAGATGCAACAGAGACCCCAAGAAAATTATATAATTTACTCATCCACTCTGCATCACGTTTTGCAAGGTAGTCGTTAACGGTTACAACATGTACTCCTTTGCCTTCCAAAGAATTAAGATACGCAGCTAAAGTTGCAACAAGTGTCTTTCCTTCTCCTGTTTTCATTTCTGATATCATACCGTTATGAAGAACTATTCCACCGATTAGCTGAACATCAAAGTGTCTCATGTTAAGAAATCTGCGAGATGCCTCACGCACAACTGCAAAAGCAGGTATGAGAAGGTCATTTAATGACTTCCCATCTTTTAATTCTTGCTTAAACTTCTCAGTTCTACTAGCAAGTTCCCTATCAGATAGGATACGCATTTCTGGTTCCAGTGCATTTATTTGTTGAACAATCTTCCTAAAAGACTTTGCTATCTTTCTATTCGTCATCTTCCTTACAAAAAGGAGCAACAATACAAAGATGAAAAATGTAGAGATAACTATCAAAATCACAGTAAAATCTGACATAAATTTAAATAACGCATACTTTATATGAAATTATATTAACAAACACAGATCACAGCAATGGCCTATTAGCGTAGAGAATCTTTACTTACATACTAAATTAGTAAAAAAACTCACCACTTGCGGATTATTAGCATATAAAAAGTTATATTACTAGGTATTTCTAATCCTCAACTCCTTGATACTAAATTTCTAGTACAACATGGATATAGAAAATAAATATTCTGAAAGCTTGGCTTTATATAACCTAAATGGAGACGTAGGTAAGAAGTAAAATTATTAGTGCTCTGTACATTCCATTCATAATCTAAGATAAAATTGACTTTTTGTTAGTGTTAAGCCCAGAAGGCCTTTGGAATTTTGGTGATATTTCTTTTGAACATAAAGGTCAAAGAAAAATTAAAAATTTTTAAGCTAAGCACTTTAACATATCACGCCTGAAGATATCACTATTTAAGGATTTATTTATTGATGGTAATAAAAGGCTGCAAAAAGAAGCTTCTTAGATAAAGAGATACTTTTAATTTACCAGAAATTAAGTAAAACCACGAACATAAAAATATTGTTATTATATTTAGTATTCATGCTAACATCAATGCAAATTTCTAAAAAAGAAACAGTGAGTATAGTAAAAAGGCATTGACATAGTTTTTTGTTTTGCTAATTGAAAGTAGAAAAGTGGTGAAAAGAATGTAGGTAGTAAAGTTTCTTATCTAACAAGGAAAGAGACTATTTTAAGGAAGATATGATGTAAAACATTTTTATAGCCTGATAGGCAAAAGAAAATTTAGATGAATCTTATTAATTCTCTATCAAGAATTAGAATTCTTAGCTAGAAGCTCTGCTAGAGATAAAATAAGGAATACCACTTGATATAACAAAGCTACTGCTTGTTATAGACTAAGCAAAACATCTAAATATAGTTAGATTGGTAATGATGTTTAGAGCAAATTGCAAAAATATAAAAAGTAATTTGGCTTGTCAAAAGATAATAACATGTTGTCCAGCAGGTTAATAAAACTAGAATATGAAGCAAATTTTATGATACAGTTGAAACACTCTTAAAGAAGAGCATACTAAGCGGCTAGATAACCTAAATGTGATGTAGTTACTGCTATGCGACAATAGCACAATTATTAAAGATATAACAAACTTACTTTTTATAAAAAAGAATATTATTAACCTCTCGTTATAAATTTGACTGATACAACAGAACATTATAATTGTCATAACTCTAGGACTGGAAATCAAGCAGACATATCTGCAAGATATTAAATATGAAAACAGACCTAATTTAAGTTGATGCGTTAGCGAAGGCATAATATTACTTGCCTTAACTTCAGTAAGAGAAGTGTATAATGAAGGAAAATATGTAAGTATTCTAAACTACTTGAAATTATCTAATAACGGAAGTGAGCTTTGTTATCTAATAAAGCGTTTTCGCTTATTTAAGTGTAGTCTTACCTATGAAGCTCTAATAGTAATCAAGAAAACTGAAAAATTAATATTAAAAAGATTATAGTATGTAATTACTCAATTTGCTTCAGCAAATAACAAGGTAAGTAGGAAATTAGAAGAAATAAACACTACCTTTTCAAGATAAAAGAAATCCTTAATTACATGAGTATAAAATATAAGATTTCGATAAAAACAACAATTGTTATATATTTAGAAAAACTTCTATAGCACATATATGATTAGTTAAAAGTGCAAAAGAAAAAGATAGAAAAGGACTACCTTGAAGGTTCATTATGTGATATAGATTTATGATTTAAGTAACCCTAGTTTCTAGAAAGAAAAAGGAGTTATATAGTAATCCTAACGATGATAAATATCACCAATCATTTCCAAATTTCTATTACACTAAAAAACTTTAATATTAGTTGCTACTTTAGATAATTACTAAAAAGTAAAAGTGTTATTTTAATACACTCCATAACAACTTTTCAGAAGTAGCACACATACATGAACCTTTGGAAGTCATTGAACTATCGGTAAAACCAGATGATATCTAGGCTTTTAACAATGCTGAACTAATAATTCAGATATCATATTTCTAAAATCAATCTATTTGTATCTTCTATGTAATTCTTTATTTTTACAAGGAAAGTTACTGCACCTCTGCCATCAATTATCCTGTGATCATAAGAGAGAGCAATATACATTGTTGGTCTAATTTCAATTGAGTTCTCTATGGCAACCGGTCTGTTCTGTATTGAGTGCATCCCAAGTATTCCAGATTGCGGAGGATTTATTATCGGAGTTGAAAAGAGCGAACCATATACTCCACCATTTGAGATAGTAAATGTTGCACCTTCCATTTCAGACACTTGTAACTTACCTGTATGTGCTTTTTTGCTAAGATCAGCCAAAGTTAGCTCGATTTCCGCAAATGACATTTGATCAGCACTACGAATAACTGGCACAACAAGACCCTTGTCAGTACCAACAGCAACACCTATGTCATAGTAATGTTTATATATGATTTCGTCTCCCGAGATTTCAGCATTAATTTCAGGAATCTCTTTCAGGGCTTGTACTGCTGCTTTTATAAAAAAGGACATGAAACCCAGTCTTATTCTATGCTTCTTTTCAAAAGCTTCTTTATATTTTATTCTAAGATTAACTACATTTTGCATATCAATTTCATTAAAGGTTGTTAGTATTGCAGCAGTATTCTGCGAAGCCTTCAAACGAGCAGCAATCACTTGCCTTATTTTGCTTATTTTTACACGTTCTTCTCTTTTCTCTCCACTCACTGCACTTTTTGACAATTCATATATTGCAGGCCGCTCGATTTTACTCATATGCTTTACATCTGCTTTCGTTATTCTTCCTCCCATTCCAGTTCCTTTGACACTTCCTACACTAATTGCATTCTCTTCCATAATCTTACGAGCTGATGGAGCATCTTTTTTAGCGGTAACTTCACTTTTATCTTCTCTTAACTCCATTACTAAAAGCTTAGCTAGTAATTGGCCTGGATTTATTACATCGTCTTCTTCTACAAAAAGTTCAGCTATTTCCCCTGAAGCTTCTGCAGTTAATTCAAGCACTGCTTTGTCGGTCTCAACTTCAAAAATCAAGTCATCTGCCTTTACTATCTCGCCAATACCCCTCTTTATTTTAACTATACCTTCCATAATCGATTCACCACCAAGAGTCTCTGGCGCTCTGATTTCTATAATTTTACCCATAAAACAACCTTTTTACAATTTGCTATAATCTTATACATAAAAACAAATGCGCAATAAACTAATAAACTTATTTAAGATCAAAAAACCCATCACATCTGCTTTTTACTAGTCCCAATCTCTCGTCAAAACTACCTTTAAAAGGCAAAAGATCAATTAAACTTCTTTATTTTGGAATTGTTAAACATCACAACTAACATTAAACACTAAGTTTTGCAGTGTTTTCTGAATAATAAATAGAATAACATGTTAACCTTCAATTCTGACATACTTCATATCCACAATTCAGACCTAATATTACGAAATTTCTTTGTTCTCTACTTAGAAAGTGCTAACTATGAATAAGATATCTTGCTTATACAAAGCAGCATTATCCTTTAGGGAAAACTTCTGCAATAGGAAGGATACACATAATTATACAACAAATCCTACTTCTTGATACCTCTTATCTCTAACTATACTCTCATCAAATAACACTTATACTAGTAATTTTTACTCACCTACTAAACGTATATCTAATGGCTTGTAAAGATCTTTGATTCTAGAACACACCAATACTAACAAGTATTACTTATGACAACTTACTTTAGGTAAGATAAAAACCAACAATGTGTGGGATCAATTCCATTTAATTACTATCTTTTTGTTAATAACATAATTTTTGGCTAAGACCTTTTAAAAGCTTATTGAAGAAAATACAAGCAATAGTAAATCAATGATTCTAGCTCAAAATCAATATAGACCAAATAAAGGACCTATTATCTCTCAGCAAAAATCAGCTCAGATATTAATATAGTTTAAAAGATTACACAGAATTTATTTTCTAAACTATACAAGCATCCGGGTATCAAAAACAGTTTTCCTCTACAACATATAGCTTGATTTTATGCTATTAAAGATAATTTTCTAAACGATTGCAAAAAGACAATAACAGAAGTTTATACATCACCAGATTTTTAGTAGTGTAGGCTTTCTCTATAGTACAGAATTATCTAATAACCTAATATGATAGATACACTGTTTATAAATAGCCTTTTCTTTAAGAAGACAAGTTTATTGTAGATGTATAATATCTCCGAATACAACCAAATCTCTAAGAGGGTAGAAAACAGAATTTACAACATTTCACAAACTATACTTCAGACAACAAAAGATGATTCAATAATTAAAATTACATATTTACCAAAGAAAAGAACTAGTGAAAGAAAGTGAATAAACAAAAATTTTTCATATAGTACTTAAGTATAGCCTATATGACGCGAAAAGTCATAGGAAAATAAAAATAAGAAAGTAACTAATATAAGTAATGTTATAAAAAACTTAAGTATTGCTTTCTGTTCTATAGAAGCAGAAAATTCAAACATAAATGTAAGGAAAGTAGATGAAAAGATAACATATCAGTATACAGATTTAACTAAATTGATTCAGTATTCAGAATGTTAGCCTTACAATAAGCCCATATGTCAAGACTTATTATTTAAATAGAGAGCTTTAACTTCTCCTAACTCTTGTTTATTTTCTAGCCTAGAATGCACTAACAATCCTGCATGGCTAGCATTTAATTCAGGTAAATTGCAATCCATATATGTGGTACAGTTGTTGCCCACTACCTCAATATCTAAACACTTGGACTCAGCAATTTCACGCACTAAAGTTGGATATGATAGTGGTAATAAATCAAAACTAAATAACTGAGTATAAAACCCTTGAGAACTTTTTATTATAGCTCTAATATTTTTCTTGCTCTTTGTGTCAAGCAAAGATATTGCATATGCCTGAACCTCTAGTGCACTAACCCCGTATAGCGGCTTACCTGTAGCAAGATTTATACCTTTTGCAGCTGATATGCCAGCTCTAATTCCAGTAAAACTTCCAGGTCCAACTACTACTGCCAAACGCTCTATTTTGTTATAGTTATAGTTATGTTTACTGAACAGAGTATCTAAAATTTGAAAAAATGATTCTGCGTGATTATTATTTTTAGAATCATGTTCTACTAAACACTTACCATCACAATCGATTATCGCTATTGAGCTACCAGGACCTACGGTATCAATTGCTAGAATTGACATTATCAAAACTCACGCTATAGAAACTCCACAAACATTACAGCAAAAGCACAATGATTCATAGCATTTATCGAAGTCATCACTAGACTAAATACTACATAATGTAATTCAGCGATTAATGAGAGCATTTCTGAAGAAAATAAGATATTTTTATGATAATAGCGATACCAGTCTTGTTAAGAACGCAATGATAGAGAACTGAAATAATAAAAATAGAGAAGAAAAGTTATGCAGCCTATCACAGATAACGTATAGCAAGAAGTCATTATCATTGATAATCTTGTAATAAGAAACGATTGCGCGCTAAAAAACAGGTAGTTATGATACAACATGCAAATACATCAGACTGTTTTTAAGTCAAAAGCAAGCACGAAACTAGGATAACTGGGTCAAAAATACCTGCAAAATAAATGAAATTAAATCTCATGTTTCATATAAGAGCTCTTTACTCTCCTCTAAAAATAAAGATGCAGTCATAACGAACATAAATCCATAAACATAAGGACATGAATGAAAAACAGGAAGTATTGCAGTATTTCAAGTGATTATGAAGAAGGGACTGTTTCTTTAATGTGTTATACCTTATACCTAACAAGCATTTCGTAAGATAAATGCTTAACTGAATATGAATAAATCATTAAATTCAAAGATGAGCTTGAAAAATTTTCATAATAAGTAAATTCATAACCAATAACCAGTTATCTAATGTAGATAATACTGCTAAATTAATGCAAAAGCATAAGCAGCAAAATTTCTTTGACACTTAAGTTTAATAAGTCAAAAAGTTTACGCTTTTACTAGAACTAGATAACACAAAGTACAACTAAAGGGATAGCAATTAAGCGAAGCTATAGCTCTGGAGTATTCTTGATATAAAAATATTTTAAGAATATAATGCGGTAAGCTAGACGTCAAGCAAAAGAAAATCACCTAAATTACTGCAATATATTTATTCATTGAAAATTCTGCTGTAGCTCAGCTAAAAGTGCATAATTTAAGTGTTTCTAGATTTTTTGACGATCTCTTCAGGATTAAATTTCAATTATATTGAATAACCCAAGGTGTATATAGTCAAAAGAGAACTTTCAAGGTCTATGGAATAAGGGATATTAATACTCCTACCACAAATGCCTAATTACTGTTAAAATATATGGAATATGAAGCTTAATTTATGAGCATCAAATAGTAAATAATATTTGCATATATATAACTATCTATTACTTATTCTAAAGTTATACTTTTCCCAAACTTGCTACTTTTACCTATGAAAAGGGGTAAGATAAAATAACTTGAATCTAATCCAAAGCTATAGTGTAGTATTTGATCCCAGTCAATATTCACAACTTTCGTGAATTCCATCCAAATAAACGGTTAAGTTTCTTTCATAAACTTGCATAAAAGTAGCAGTATAAAATAATATATCACCTGAGATGCTTTTTATAGAAAAAAGCTACCAACAACTAGACAGTTACGCTGAGCCACTTTTCTGGCTTATAATTGAACAGAACTGAAGTTATAAGATTTCAGGTAAAGATTAGCTTGTTGCAGGTTATTTTAACCTTTACTTAAGACAGTATAATCATCATACATAAATATTGCATATTTAACACTAAAGAACATCTTTTGTCATATCTAAATTATCATCTTTCTCACTCATCTTCATCATGTAAATTTGCATAGCTTATCCAGTAACTATTTATATTGCCAGCACCGTATAAAATTTTAAAGTGTTGATTAACATACCAGAGCTAATAAAACTTTCCTTTATAATCTTCAATCTAACAAAGTCTATGACCTTATTTATGGTAAAATAATATTACTACAGTTTTAGTTTTCATATCTGATATCTTGAAGTTCATGGCATGCCAGAGACTAATACTTTAATGCTAGTGCATATTTAGGTGTTTGGATAGAACTACTGTAAATAGAAGAGCGTAAATATGAATAACTTGAAATTTTATCTTTAAGAAAACATTGAAAGCGCAGTCAAACTTGAACCATATTTCTTGTTTAGTCTTACATAAAATACTCATTTGTCCGGAATTACTCGGTACTACACCATAACTTGTGTAAATAATAACAAAAGTATTGCAGTTAGCAGAAGTGACTCCTGAAGAACTCAAGCCTTTATGAGAAACCTAAATTTAAACTCAACATATATAAAAGACAACTTTCCAAGAAAGCTACTTTTCTAGCAAATTATATGCTTATTCGTTCATAAGCTAACTTCTATAAATTAATTATAGGTGTGATGTATCAAGGAAAAGAAAGGTACCCTTTTCTTTTGTAACTGTTTCTTGATAAAGAATATATATAATTTTGCCGTTTTATGGTGCCTTTTATATTAATGTCAAACAAGATAAAAATACTTCTTCTTATGAGGAAACTCAAAAAATCATCAACGTGGCAATTTTTATATAAAAAAACTCTAGCTAAAGCATATCACCTATTCTATTAAAGTAACTATCACATACCTTATAACAAAATTAACTCTTACTTCTGCGATAAAATTTAATACAACACGTAGTTCTAAATTAGATGAACCTACGTTTGCACAATGAATAAGTTATGATTTATATTTTACCAATATGCATTTATATTCTAAACGCTCCAAATCTACGGAGTAGCCTATATCATAATCAATCTCATAACTGATCTTATAGCAAATTGAATGGCACAAAGATTTCAACATCAGTGTAGGCTATTTTCTTCTTTGAAAATCAAACAAAAGTCTATCACTTTAAGTAACATAAGCAACTCATCTATCTACAGTACAACCATAGCTATCACAGCCAAGCTGCTTTTATCCAAAACGCACTATTCAATGCCTATTTAAGAATAAAACTTCCCATATTCGAAAATTCTATAGCTCAATTGAGCCTAAAATTAACAAATTTCCCTACCATAACAAAGCATCTTAGTATCATCTTTCCCTTATCACAGTTAAAAACTACAACATTTTTATTTACAGAGCATTCATAAAAATGAGATTATGATAGGACTTATCTACCTATAATTAGAATTATGGACAAATGTTAAACTACAGCACTATTATGTGACAGACACTAACTATAACCTTTCCACACTATCTTTTCACAAAAGGGCAGGTCTTTTATGTTCTCCACTTTACTTGATTAACTAATATTTTATCAACAGCTAAAGCGACCGAGGCAATGACTAAATATGCTAGCACAGATAAAAGCATCATAAACACAATCCAGAAGTGTTAATAAATTCAGCTATCTTGTAGATATGATTTTTGCTTACTCAATAACACCTTCATTCAATGACGTACTAACAAAATCGCACAACATGTTAAATGATATCTGTTTTCTACTCTTGCTAACTCTTTGCTGATCAGTGTGAAAAGTCTAAAATATTAGATTGAGGATCATTAAAATCGTAATAAAGTAAAAAGAGCAAATTTCTAATCTATGCACACAAGATATTATTAACACATCCGATAAACTCACAAAAAATTTTGGAAAACTTCGATAAAATTTTTACTTACAATAAAGCTATTTTACATAGCGTTTTCTTCAAAATTTTAATAAGTCTCTTACATCTTCACTTTCAAAAACATAAGATTATTTATGTAATTATTTTAATAATATGTATATTATGTGTTGCATAAAAGCACATGTTATACTACTATCATAGTAAGTTAAGAATCAAGAGGTTGATGTGAATTTTACTTTACCTGACTTACCATATGATAAAACAGCTTTAGAGCCTTACATATCTGCAAAGACTTTGGATTTTCATTATGACAAACACCATAGAGGATATCTAAACAAGCTCAACGAGCTGGTTAAAAGTACCAGCATAAAGATTGAGGAATTAATAATGAAAACTTATGGTGACAGTAATAAAATTTCCATATTTAATAATGCAGCTCAAGTTTGGAACCACACTTTCTATTGGAACTCAATGAAAAGAAATGGTGGTAGTAAACCTAAGGATAATAGTCTACTTGCAAAAAAAATTCAAGAGGATATTGGTGGTTTTGATAAGTTCTACGAAGAATTTTCGAGCTATGGAGTAAGTCAGTTTGGCAGTGGATGGGTATGGTTAGTACTTGAAAAAGGAAAACTTAAAATTACTAAAACTTCAAATTCAGACCTGCCACTAGTCTATGGTCAAGTCCCATTACTTACTATGGATGTCTGGGAACATGCATATTATTTAGATTGTCAGAATCGTAGAATTGACTACATAAAAGTTTTTCTTAATTATTTGATTAACTGGGACTTTGCAGAAGAAAATCTGAAAAAGAGCATGTAAGATGAATCCACCACAGGTAACAAAACTGTATAATGGTCTGCGTATAATAACTGAGCATGTGTTCAATGTTGATTCCGTAGCTTTAAATATACGAGTTGGTGTTGGGAGTAGAGCTGAAAGCGCAAGTCAAAATGGTATATCACACTTTCTAGAACATATGGCTTTCAAAGGCACAAAGGCCAGGACCGCATTTGAAATTGCAAAAGCTTTTGATGAGATAGGTGGAGTTCTCAATGCTAGTACTAGTGATCTATTATGCAAAAATTCTTAAGAGAGATATAGAAGTTGGTGTTAACATATTAATAGATATATTAATGAATTCAACGTTTCCGGAAGATGAATTAGAACGTGAAAAGGGTGTTGTAATACAAGAGATTTTTCAGATCAATGATTCACCAAGCGACATCATTTTTGATAAGTATTTTGAAGCAGCTTATAAGGATCAATCATTCGGTAGGTCAATCTTAGGTACACAAAACACTGTAAAGTCTTTCAGCCAAGAAAACCTAAATAACTATATAAATGAGCACTACTTTGGCGAAAATATGATATTTACAGTTGCAGGAAATATTGAACATCAAGAAGTTACTCACTTGATCAAAGATTCACTTTCAAAAATACGAAGTGGACTAAAGAAAAAACAAGATGCAAACTATACCGGTGGTGACCGTAAATTAGATCAGACGTACTTGCTAATAGGTTTCCCTAGTGTTTCCTATCATGATGATAGGTATCATACATTTCAAGTACTTGATTCTGTACTAGGAAATGGAATGTCATCATATCTATTCCAGGAAATAAGAGAAAAACAGGGATTAGCTTACTCAATTTATTCTTTTAATTCTAGTTATATTGATACAGGAGTGTTCTCCATTTTTGCTAGCACAGATAGCAGTAATTTAGGTAAACTTTTAAAATCTATAACAACAGAGTTAAAAAAGTTATCTTCAGGCAATCTGAAGGAAGAAGAAATAAATAGAGCAAAAGAGAGAATAAAATCACAAATCCTGATGTCACGTGAGAGTGTTAATTCCCGTGCTGAGGCATTAGGCCATTATTATGGCACTTATAACAGACATATTAGTAAAAGTGAACTAATAGAAAAAATTAGTGCAGTAACTACTTTTGATGTAAAAAGGGCAGCAGAGGGGTTATTACTACAACACGGAAAAATCACTTTAGCTGCAACTGGAGAAATCAATTTACTACCAGATTACGATGAGGTAGTTTCTATGCTTAGAGCTTAGGTACTAGGTATGGATGTTGTTTTTCTTTGTAATTGGGTGTTTTACCAAAATGCAATATTTGCATATGTGTAAGGCATAGATCAAAGTAGAAACCGAATGATCTTTATTGAAAAACAGTTTTCTATTATATAAATGCTATTTTAAAGCAATTAAGTTGAGAATCAAAGTGGGAAATAATAAATATAGCTCAAGTTCAATAGTTACCCATTGGTCAATGGCTGTTCTCATTATTAGCATGCTTTATTCTAGATTTTATATGAAAACCTTACCAGTTAGTAACAAAATCAAATCTATTACACACACTCTCCATAAAGCTTTCGGAATTACTACCGTTGGACTAGTTGTAATACGCATACTTCGCACCTTTACTTATGTTCTACGACCTCTAACAGGTCTTTCTAGATTTGAATCTAATGTAAGTAAAGCAGTACATTTTATTCTGTATTTTCTAATGGTACTGATGCCAGCATCTGGTTATATTGTAACCTCAGCTTCTAGTATAAAAATCAAATATCTTTTTCATATTCCTTCGTTAATCAGTAAAAACAAAGAGCTAGCTAGTATAGCTAATAGGCTACATTCAATATTTACGTACTTTATGATATTTTTTATAACATTACATATACTCGAGACTCTAAAGCATGCATTCTTAGATAAAAAAAGCATTATTAAACGCATGATATAGGTTATATGTTAAATATCCTCTGGAGAAAAGGAGCAAATTTCCTTGGTGCTATGGGTGGTGCTATGAGCTGGGTTTCAGAAAGAAGTCTAGTTTCAGCAATTTCAAACGCTGGTGGTTTTGGTGTGATCGCATGTGGTGGGTCAATCTTTCACTATAATTTTCTTAAAGAGATCATCAGAATGTTTAATAATTAAGAATTCCGAAATCGTTGATTAGCAAATTAATAGGTTTTAATTCTTCCATAATTACTTGAATACTGATATGTCTTGAAATTTCCAACAGGTAAAAAGTAGTATTTACGGTACGTTGCTGCTATACTGGTGAACTTGTATCACAAACGGTTGTAATGTATGCTCCGGAAATGGATATCTGAACAGAAATTGCACAAATGAACTAACCAACATCCGATTAGCATCCATTTTAAAGGTAAGCTTATTTTCATTAAACAAGATTTAATTTTTTGAATTGACTCTCACGGATTTCACTAATCTTCTCTTTCGTAATATCTTTCAAAATATAGTATTATCAGGAAGTCTAGAATAAGTTTTAAGCCTCTCTCTCTCCCTCTTTCTCTCTCTCTCTCTGCATTTATCTCCTGTTTCTTCTTAAATTATTAGTTTTATAAAAGATGAAAGGTTTTACTAAATTTACAGCCAAATTTTTTGGTTAATTAGTCATCGTAGACAAAATTAATTTCATTTTAGCCCTTATTACAATGAAAACTCAGCAAGATCTTTTGAATTGTTCAAGTTTAAGGCTTATTATATTTCTAGGCCTGGCATACTGCAATATATATATAATCTGCTATCCCTCGAATAAGACATCGAATCAGGTTTGCGTTTGTTCCTTCATTTTATGCCATCTATCAACACATACTTATTAATAAAATGTTGAAGTTAATGTTGGCTTTTCAATCTCATAAAGGTA